>JANHGL010010786.1:0-23153 GCA_024611195.1 Ceyx melanurus | reverse complement strand
TTTTTTATTATATCTATTTATTGATTGATTGTTTGATTTTTAATCCTATAAAACTGACCACAGCAGCTCAGAATGTACAGCTGGGATTGCAGTTCTTTAGTGGGGAAAAAAATACTTCTCTGTTATAGCAACAAAGCCTATTTCTTTTTTTTTTTTTTTCTTTTTTTTAGCCACTTCAAAGGATAGAAAATGAAGTAGAACTGCTTGGAGAACATCTTCCTTTAGGAGGTTTTACATACCCGCCCTCAACCCATCCACCAACACTGCCTTCCTCAGCTCCTCTCCAGTTCTTAACCCATGATCCTTTACACCATGAGATGTCATTTGGCGTAGTGAGTATTGTTTTCTGTGCTATATTCTTGTTCATGCTGCATTAATATTCTTGATCTTTGTTCTATATTTTTTAAAAGTAACATCGTTGTTGCAGTGTTATGCTGTTATTTTGCTATAGCTGCATGCTGTGGTGTTTTATTTAAGCTTGTTTTAATCAAGTTAAGGGTTACCAGCAAATGATTTTATGATACATTATCTGCAGTGTCTTAACAGCATTTACTTAGGAAACATTCCATGTTGTTACATAGTCCAGGACTTCCACTGTGGAAACTGACTAGTACAGTTTCAAAAAACTGCTGTCACTGTTTACTAATTCTTCATCGTATGCTATGATTCCTCAAGGTAGGAATGCTAGAATGATTTAAAAATAGAGTGCTTGCAATTCAGAGGCAAGCAGTTGTGTACAGTGTGCTTCCATAATTCAGACTGCACCATGTTACAAGGACAGACAGGGTTGTTGTAAGCCAACTTGTTCTAAAGTCAGTTCAGCTGCAGCAGCACAGGTCTAACACTGATGCAGGATAAAATCTGTGCTGAATTTTGTGCTTCAGTTGAGTCTACTATATCTTGTTCTACCTCTAGGGTCTTGTGCACTTCAGTCTGGAATTATATTAGCCCTGAGATGTCTGTCTTTGTTGTTGCTTTTGTGGATTGTTTTTTTTAAAAAAACAACTATCATGCCTGTGTAATGCTTGAAGAGATAACTAGTTGTCAAGTATAGGCTCTGTTTGACCTGTGCATCATGTTGACAGATGGTATTAGAGGCATATTAATATTCTAAATTTTAAATAATGACATTTTAGTCCCCATGCCTAGGGAATATACAGATAACTTTAATTAGGCTTCTTGAAATCACAGAACCTATTTAAATGCTGCAGTTTTTGCCAATGTCCAAATAAGTCTCCATCATTTATTCAGCTCATTGTTAAACTAAAGGTGTACAGATTTTAAACATTTTAAGTCACCATGAGTCACTCAGGAGACAAAAACACTTAAAAACTTCCATAAACTGATATAATATGCTTATTAGATGAATTACAGTCTATTGACAAACATTTTGGAGCACAAGAGGTTTAGGGTAAACACAAGAAAAACCTTTTTCACAGTGAGGGTGGCAGAGCCTGGAATGGGCTGCCCAGGGAGGTTGTGAAGTCTCCTTCTCTGGAGACATTCAAGACCCACCTGGATGTGTTCCTGGGTGACTTGGTCTAGGTGATTCTGCTCTGGCAGGGGGGTTGGACTAGATGATCTTCTGGGTCCCTTCCAATCCCTAACATTCTGTGATTCTATTATTTTATTTGGAGGGAGGCTTTCTTGCTTTCCAAGTTATTTAAAAGTAGATAAAGAACAAAATATTCATTATATAGCATTTATCCTCCATGATGCTTAAGTTCTGGGTTGTATACAACTGAGGATGAGAAGAGAGGTATATTACAAGTAATATTGAAGTCTTTTGTAAAGCAATCCTAAACCTTTATGACAGTTTGTTTCTATTAAAATGACAATTATATGGCTACATTTCTGATTCTTTTTCATTTGGTTAATGCAACCATTTATAACTGTATTTTTTGACAACAGAATTCACAAAGCAGTAAAATTGATATCTGCTATGTCTAATTTGTGATCTTTCTGTCAAGAGAAAGGTTATGTCTCTTTTGTATTGTTTTTATATTTGTATGTAAATTTTATTTATGACCATGGCTACCTAATAATAATGTTTCCATTGTAAACTTTGAAGGTTTTAATTTAGGCACTGGTAGTGTTCAGCTTTTGTGGTTTTATATTTCAAACATGGAAGAAGAAAAACATGTTAGTAAATACTTCGAGTGTTGTTTGTTTCAAAAAAACCCAAAAAGCTCCAAGGCCTTCAAATACAAATTCAACAGTGGAATATGAATTTCAGTTTTTAAAATTACTAAAAAACTTTTAGAGCTTGCAGTTTTAATTTAATTGGATTTTTTTTTGTCATGTATGTCCCCCTTTAGTTTAGAGCTAGCAAGAATTTGTACTATGTGTTACTACTTTTTCACATGTAATTGAATGATTGTGTGTTATTGGTAAGTATCATTTCAAATTGAGGCTGAAGATCTTTTGGAGTTGATAGAGGCTGCTTTTTTTTTTTTTTAATAATGCTTTATTGAAAGTGGTTTTCAATATTCAGATTTTATTTTATTTCATGATTAAGAAAACATAATGTTGAACCACAGACACTCAGTCTGAATGAGGTTGGAAGGGAGGTCATCTGGTCCAACCCACCTGCTCAAGCAGACCCACTTAGAACTGGTTGCCCAGGACCATGACCAGGCATTGAGTATCTCCAAGGAGGGAGACTTCACCCACCTCTCTGGGAAACCTGTGCCAGTGCTTAGTCACCCTCATGATAAAGAAGTGTTCCCTGTTGTCAAGATAGAGCCTTCTGTATTTCAGTTTGTGCCCATTGCCTCTGGTCTTGTTACTGGGGACTACTGAAAAGAGCCTGGCTCTGTCTTCTTTGCTCCCCCTTTCAGGTATTTATATATAAACTGATCCCCCTGAGTCTTCTCCAGGCTGAACAGTGCCTGCTCTCTCAGCTTGTCCTCATACATGAGATGCTCCAGATCCATCTTAGTGGCCCTTCTTTGGACTCTCTCCAGTATGTCTATGGCTGCCTTATGCTGAGGAGCCCAGAACTGAACACAAGTTCCAGTTACACAAGTTCCAGTTGAAGCTTATTTTCTTCTTTCTTGCAGCCCTACTCAACTTTTATGCCCCGAAGACTCACAGGACGCAGCAGATACCGATCACAGCAGTCAATACCACCACACCCTTACCACCCCAGCCTATTACCTTATGTGCTGTAAGTTCGAAGTACATTTGCTTCCATGTAGTAGGTTATTAAGAATGTGTGAATTTCAATAAGTGTCAGCACTTCTTATGGTTAGACTCTACCAGAGAACAATTCAGCTGTCCCAGAGAGAAGGAGAACTTCCCATTTCTGTGTAAATTTTTCAGCTTATTTTGAGTAAACATACAACGTTGAGCATGGAAAAAATAAAAACAAAAGATTTTGTCCAATGTAGTTTAGTAGTTTTTCTGAGGCACAGTAGCCTTTTGTTTCTCAACACTTCATAAAACTTGGTTCTTGGATACTCTTACAAAGGCACAGTTATACTGTAGGATCAAGTCATAGGAATCTTCACTTATGGAATAAATTAATTTGGTTTGTTTCTTAATTACGAACCACAAGGATGGTGCTTTCTGTGACTTAATACTCTGTTAGCTGATCTGGTAATCTGTTACAACTACTGAATTTCTCTTTTGCCTCTGATTAGTTACTTCTGGAAAACATGTAGGACAATTAACATTTAGGAATTATCTTGTGTATTATGGTAGAGTCTCTGTGGGGAAGTTTGGATACATGATGCAAAATGTATTATTCTTCTGTGTTCCATTTTGGAAATAAGTATGAAATGTTTGGAAAGAAAAGGTTGTTTTCTGGTGGCAAAGGTGACATTTACAAGGACATAATCAAACATTGGCATCAGATCTGTAGTTCCTCTCTGTGCAATTTCAGACATGGCATGAAAATTACACCAGAAATATGATCCAGGGAAGACGTTCAACTTACAGTCCGAGAGTAATGACATAGCTTCTTGCCTGTCCATTGAGGGCTGTGATGTGGCACAGTAATTCCTGATGAGTTCAGTGGGACTTGTGTATTCTAGTGATGTGATTTTGTGATTTCTATGTCTTTGTGTTAAATTTTGACCCACTTTTATCATGGGGGAATAAAATCACTGATTGACTATAAAAGCAGAAAAACATCTCTCTTTCTCCTCTATCTGAAGAAATTCTGCTTTACTCTGCATCACAGTATGTGAGAAAGTGAGTTTGTTCTTACCTTCAGTATGGACATTGGTCCAGTAATATATCCTGTTTATCTTCATTGTGTGTTTTAGGCTTACTGAAGTTTCAAGATGTTTGTATTGGAGAGCTAAGTAAACTTAGGGTTCCTTTTCCTTGTTGAAAAAAGAAAAAAAACCAACACATTCAAAACCAGCATGTCAAGTCATTGCCGATTTTAGTTCTCCATAATTTTGTGATACTCAAGAGATTCGTTTTTGTAATAATGCTGAGCCTGGTCAGAAGTATTAGTTGAGACATTCAAGGTATTGGAAAGGCAGCACTCCCAGTATCAAAAGTGGCAGAATTAGCTTTTTCCTTTTGACTCTTTCACTTCATTGTTGATCCTTCAAGCTTAATTTTTTTACCAGTTCTGAGAACTTAATGATTTGAGAGGGATCAATAAGGTAACTTCTGCTAGATGTTTTCCTTCAGCAAGATGCTGAATCTTATCATTGTTTGCTCTCATGCTAGATCAATACTCCCAGTGCCACCTGCAGTTGGACCAGCTTTCAGCTTTGAGTTGGATGTGGAAGATGGAGAGGTAGAAAACTATGAGGTTGGTGTGCAAACTACAACTACCTTTAAAGAACAGATCTTAGCTCAAGCAGCACATAAAATTTTACTGTATTTTGCTTTGAATCCTGGTTTTGCCTTTCAATAAAAGTAATGACTGTGAAGACAGACTGCAGAAAACTATCCTTTCAGATTTTTTTGCAGTACTGGTTATTAGAAGTGCTTAGCTGTATTTTATACTCTTTCCCAGAATTCACCCTTCTAGGCTAGTAATCAAATTGTTCAGCTTTTATGTTCTACGTGCTACTCTTCTCCTTTTAAATTTTGTTTGATTTTAAATTTCAAGTGAAAGTGAAGGACTTTACAAAGAGCAGGGTAAGTTACCAGTTTTATGCATGTAACTTTGCAGAACAGTCAATACAGAATAGTGTTAATATCATAGGATTATTTAATCTAAATGTAATGTTTGTAATACTGCCTTACTACCTTTTCTTTTTGTCTCTCAGGAGGGTATAGTCATTCACATCTATGGATGTAGAACACTCTTAAATACCCTCATCATCAACCCTTCCTTTTGCATCTTTTCCTGTGCTTGCTTTAAGAGCTCTGTGTAGTTGCACATTTTCAGTTTAATAATGAGCTCTTCTGTAATAATTTCTGTGCAAGTTCAGAAGAAGCATCATTTTATTGATGAGAATTTTCACCCTAGGTTTCACAATATTAGAAATCTCTTTGTGCTCAGTACTGTTTGCAGGGTTCACCGAGTCTTAATTTTTCTGTACCTTGGTTCTCCGTCATGTTTATAGTGACAGTGTTCCTAGGTCCCTTGTGAAGGAATGCAAGTTACGTACAAAACACAGTGACATACTTGAGAGGCTTTTAGTTGCAAGTCTTGGCTTACAGAAAATGAACATAAAATTTTACCAATAAAAAAAGCTTAAAGTTTGATGGAATATAATTGTTCAGGAAAAAAACTCCGTATTTCAATTCAGCTAGCCCCAGCTGTGGTGTGGGAATCAGAACTTGTCCAATTAAATTCTTGGTTTCTTTCACAAGACTATTTTACCATATTCTTAGAAAGCAGATTTGTTACCTTTTTTTTCTGCTTACCAGCAGGGTGAGGGAAGACTCGGGAGGCAAAATACTTTGCAAGCTCTGCATGCAGCCACAGCACTAATTGGAATTTAGATACTGGAGATTTTGAAGTTCCAAGGAGACCATCTTACACAATTAAAAAAGATGGTCAAATTGTGTAAGACTTCCCATGCAGCTTGTGTTGTAGGGGATAAGTACAGTTCTAAACATTTCTTGACAGAAGGGTGTTCTTTGCTACTATCTGGAGTAGTGGGATGTAATGGTCACCCTCTCTCTTGTGGAACCAGAACCAGTTTGAGTAGTGAATTTTTAAATGCCCAGTTACCATGTTTTGCAGGCACTTTTGAATTTGGCAGAACGTCTGGGAGAAGCGAAACCAAGGGGATTGACAAAGGCAGATATTGAACAGCTTCCATCCTACAGGTTCAATCTAAATAGCCACCAGTCAGAACAGACATTGTAAGTATATTGGTATCTTTCAAAGGTCAATAACTTAGGTGGCTATTCTGTAATGTATTTAACTTGCACCTTCAGCTAGGGCTTTAAAAGCAGTCATATGAGTAAACAGATTTTTTTTTTCATTGCTTTCTAGATCAGTTAGTATTTATCCTTACTTCATAACATCTATCTAGTCTCACATCGTTTCACTATGTTTCAGTTTAGTTACTCAACATTTAAAACATTAAAAGTGAAAAAAAGTGTTCTCTGTGCAAAGTGAAAAAAAAGGTTTTCTCTGGCATACTAGATGTTAAAGAGGCATTTTCAACTTAGAATGTAGCCTGTGTTAAAATATCTACTTCAACTGTTGAAGTTCCAAATGTTCCAAATAGAGTTTGGTCAGTGGTTAAAAGTGCATCTTATTTTTAAAACCCATTAACTTACTATGTTTGAAAGATCTGGACAACCAAGTGAAAAGGGCAGTATAGATATGAAGACAGATAAAGTGACTTAGGAGCAAATACTGTCTAATGTTTGAACTTCACTGTAAAGATTTTTCTCAGGTATTCCAATTTCAGTGACCTTCAGTGTAGATTAATAGTATCAATAAGGAGTGAACTTTATAGTCATCATAGCCATCATTTTGATTAAACCTCCTTTCTGTTAGTTGGATTTGTGAAATCCTGTGAGCACAAGCACCTAACTTTGTGATTTGAAAGCACAGGAAAAAAAACCAACTCAAAAGTAAACCTCTGTTTTCATTGTCATGCTACACATCTTCAGCCACAGATACAGATAAGCAGCTACTGAACAAGTAAAAGAGGTGCATGTTGCAGTCATACCTGTAAGGGTTTGTATGGAATGCGCATTTCTTATTCTTATATATAAAAGTATGAATTTTGAACTTTGTTGTCTTTTTTAGGTGTGTGGTGTGCATGTGTGATTTTGAGTCAAG
Source organism: Ceyx melanurus (assembly GCA_024611195.1). Lineage (NCBI taxonomy): Eukaryota > Metazoa > Chordata > Aves > Coraciiformes > Alcedinidae > Ceyx > Ceyx melanurus. Next base: position 15,934 of record JANHGL010010786.1, on the reverse strand, counting down.
GCAGCTACTTAGAGTCTTACCCTGTAACCACGAGTTCCATGCCAAGTGTGTTGATAAATGGCTGAAGGTAAACTTAAAATAAAAAAATAATAATAATAAATTAAAAATCACAAATTCCTATGTAATAAGGAATTCATTATGTAGTTTGGGGGGCATATCTTGCTGTTCTGCTTCATTTAATCTTGTTTTGTGTTTCTGATACTTAGGCCAACAGAGTGGAAGCACTGCCTACTTGTGAGATTTTTCTAACAATTGATGAAGGATTCTTTATAGTCTTTGGTGCAAGGAAAAATTAATATGAAGAGAGTTATTTTCATTGACAGATCTTATTATGTTTTCTAATTGCACAAAACAATGATTGTGAATTCAAGTAATATGTGAAATTTAAAAAGAAAATGGAAGAGTAACATAATAATATAGCAGGTGTGAATTTAGAGTTTCTGTGATGATGGTAGCTTTAACTGGTTTACATATCCTGCATTGCAAGAGTAACTATTAACTTCCTTTCCCGCTTTGCTGTCAGTGTTAGGATTTGGGCTCACAGATCATTAGTGATAGAACAAGAAGGGATGGATTCCAGCTGCACCAGGGGAGGGTTAGCCTGGGCATTAGGGAAAAAAAATCCACTGAAAGAGTGGTCAGACACTGGCACAGGCTGCCCAGGGAGGGGATTGAGTCGCCGTCCCTGGATGTGTTTAAGGGTCGTCTGGATGTGGTTTTGAGGGACATGATTTAGGGTGAACTTTGTAGAGTAGGGCTAATGGTTGGACTTGATGACTACAAGGGTCTTTTCCAACCTAAATTATTCTATCATTCTAAGAAAACACTTAATGCCAAGAATGGGAAAAAACGAAAAAAAAAAAATGGACGGCATTTTTTTGTCTAATAACATAGAAAGACAAATAAGGAAAACTGGGATATGAAATTGCTCTTGGGTTACCATATCCATAGTAGTCTAAGGCTTCTGTAGAATTTGCTTATAATTTTTACGTAGAACTGGTGTGCTGAAGGACATAGTTGAGAATCATATTTGAGATTGAGTACATATTTGTGAATCAGCAAGAGGAATGTAAACACCTAGTTGTTTTATTGTGAGCTTAAAAAGCTACATATATACACCCTATATAATATTATCAATATACCAATGCTAGATGTGTATTTTATTCAGTACTGTAAATGAAGGGTAAATTCTATATATTCTAGTATTCTCTAATGACCCTCTACTCCTCTGGAGGAGTGTTCATCCTAGATTTTTCAAGTCTTTTAATTGCATGAAACTAAGATAGTTGGGGTGTGGACAGAGTATCTAGGTACAGTATTCACTCCCATTTTAAGAAAAAAAAAACTAAGATCAACTTGTAATTAATTGGTAGTCAAATTTGACACAGCATTTGAGATACTTGATCTATAGATACTAAGATCTGCATAGGTTATATTGATTATATCAATTTAAAAAAGACAGGTTTTTTTCAGGCTACTAAAGAAATAATAATTTTTTAAAAAATAACACCCTGTGATTCATAGAGACCCTGATATGCAATTGCTGGAATGCAAAACAATGTCAGGAAATTCTTACCTGACATTAGTCTCAAGACTTAAACATGTTGAATTAAGCTTTTTTGGACTCAGTGTGGCAGTTCTAAGCATTTGAGGGTGACAGAGAACTGGAACAGGCTGCCCAGGGAGGTTCTGGAGTCTCTGTCTCTGGAGACATTCAAGACCTGCCTGGATGTGTTCATGGGTGGCTTGGTCTAGGTGATCTTACTCTGGCAGGGGGGTTGGACTAGATGATCTTCTAGGTCCCTTCCAACCCCTAACATTCTATGATTCTCCCTAGAACTAAATCTGGCAAGGGATGTTATGGACAACAAAAAAAAGCTTTTCAAGTATGGTGGAGCCAAAAAGGAAACTAGAGGAAATGTGGGCCCACTGCTGAATGAAGTGGATACCCTGATGACTGAGGATACAGATAAGGTGGAGTTACTGAATGCCACCTATACCTTGGTCTTTACTGCTAAGACCATCTCTCAGGAGCCACAGACCCTGAAGAACCACAGAGGAAATTGGGAGAAAGAAAGGTTCTGCCTTTTGAAGAGGATTGGGTCAGAGATTGGGTCATAAGCAAACTAGACATCCATGGTCCCTAATGTAATGCCTCTGCAAGAGATGAAGGATCTTTCAGAAGTCATTGCTAGGCCACTCTCCATAATCTTTGAAAACTCTTGGAGAACAGGAGAGGTGCCTGAGGACTGGAGGAAAGCCAATGTCACACTAATTTTCAAAGAAGGAGGACCAGAGTAACTATAGGCTGATCAGCCTCACCTCCATCCCTGGAAAGGTGATGGAAGAGCTTGTTCTTGGTGCATCTCAAAGCATGATAAGAGAACAAAGCTTAGCAAAAGTAGTATGGATTCAGAAAGGGAAAGTCATGCTTGACCAATCTGAAAGCTTTTTATGACGGTACAACTAGATGGATAGAGGAAGACAGTGGATGTGGTATACAATTATTTCAGCAGAGATTTTTTACTCTCCCATGGCATCCTCACTGCCAAGTTTAGGAACTGCAGACTGGATCATTCAGCAGTGAGATGGATTTGGAACATGCCAAAGGAAAGATCTCAGGGAGTTGTGGTCAATGAGGCAGAGTCTAGTGGGAAGGAAGCTTGTGGCATCCTCCAGCGTTCAGTACTTGGTCCAGCCCTTTTCAATATATTCATCAGCGACCTGGAAAAAAGGATAGAGTGACCCTCAGCAAGCTTGGTGACTATACAAAACTGGGAGGAATGGCTGACACCAGAAGGCTATGCTGCCATCCAGTGTGACCTGGACAGGCTAGAGATGGGTGGGAAGAATCTAATGCAATTCAGTAATGGCAAGAATGAATTACTGCATCTGGAGAAGAGCAGCACCATGTACCAGTACAGTCTGGGGGCTGATCTGTTGGAGGGCAGCTCTGGAGAAAGGACCTGGGAGTCCTAGTGGACATCAGGACGACCATGAACCAACAATGTGCCTTCACACCAAGAAGACCAAGGACATCCTGGGGGACACTAGGAGTATGACCTGCAAGTCAAGGGAGGTTATCCTCCCCCGTATCCTGAGTACTCCTGGTATCTGGAGTACTGTGTCCAGTTCTGGGCTCCCCAGTTCAAGAAGGACAAGGAACTACTGGAGAGGGTTAAGCATTAAGATGATTAAGGCCATTAAGATGATAAGGGCCTGGACCCCCTACCATATGAGGAAAGGCTGAGAGAGCTGGGTCTGTTGAGCTTGGAAAAAAGGAGTCTGGGAAGGGTGGATCTTATGTATGCTTATAAATAACTAAAATGTGGGTGTCAGGAAGATGGGTCAAGGCTCTTCTCAGTGGTGTCCAGCGACAGAAATAGAGCCAATGGCCATAAACTGGAAAACAGGAGGTTCATCCTCAACATGAGGAAATACTGCTTCACTGTGAAGGTAACAGAGCCTGGAACAGGCTGCCCAGAGATGTGATGGAATATCTCTTTTTGGAAACAAAAAATCTAGCTGGACTTGTTCCTTTGAGATCAACTCTAGGAAATCCTTTTCTGGCGGGTGGGGTTGGACTAGATGATCTTCAGAGGTACCTTCCAACCCCTAACATTCTGTGATATATGAGAAGATACAATCTGTTTAACTTTGTACCAATGGGATAACACCAAAGTAGTGCAATGCTTCTTAAAGGATTTATTATTCTAAATGCAGTTCAATTCAGCTACAAATTCCTTTAAAATATATAAAATACCCAAACAGTTCATTATGCATCTCTCTCCTTACAGAACAAAAAATAAGTTTGCCTTAAAGTGTGGCTATCTAGAAGTTCAATATTACTCCTTTTTTTTTTCATTAAATAGTTTTTTAAATGAGAGGAAGGGGGGAATTAATTTAATTAAAGGGAAAAAAGAATGCAACTAAACTTAAGTGTTCATGTAGGAACTATGTCCAGAAGTCATTTTATTCTGTTACAGTGGATTTATTTTTATAATTCCTATCTGCAAACAGTAGATACTTCATTATTTATATAAGCAAATACCTGTTGATTAATCATTAATCTACTGACATTTGAAGAACATGCCTTTTTATTTTTAAAAATACATTATCTGTATTGTACATGGAACAATACAAAAACAAAGTCGTGATGAGGTAATGGTATTGTCCCCAAGTAATTTCAAGACTGCTAGTGAGAGAAAGCAGGAAATAGATTTAGAATTATTTCTCCAATCCATGCTTTAAAAAAACTGTAAAGCCATATTAACAACAATAGAAATTATAAAAACAGTAATTTAAAGCCTGGTTTGTAAACTGGTTTGTACTTTATAAATATAAAAAGTACAATTTTTTTTTTTAAACCCAATTTTGAATTATCAAACTTAACACTCTACAATAACTAAGCTAACTACAAAAAGGCATAACCACACTTTTCTTTTACTGTGTACTCTTGAATTACTTTTCACAGATGTCAGTGTCGTATACATATTACTGTAACAATCTGTTTGTCAGTACAGTAAACTCTCTGTTGTTTCTTTCTGGTTTTACAGGCAAATCGTACCTGCCCAATTTGTAGAGCTGATGCTTCAGAAGTGCATCGTGATTCAGAATGACCAATCTAATTGCACAGATCTGGCTTGGGTGTTCCTGGTTACATGTATATATGAACTATCTATTGAACTAAGCTATGTGGTTTCCAGCCTGCCTTTCAAACAAAAGAGTCAATGGACCTTACTTTGCACTGTGTGACCTAATCAATTATAAAACTTATAACTACTCTTCAGTTACAGGATTGTTATACTAACAGTGTGATTGGAACTCCAAAGATTATTTTTTTAGTTTAATTTTGTGTGTGCACTAATGTTACCTGGTTTCTGTGTGATCATTGCAAGTGTTGCTGCAAGATTACTGTGAATGTGATCTTTTAGCATGTGCTTTTATAGAAAAGGAAAAGGAAAAGGAAAAGGAAAAGGAAAAGGAAAAGGAAAGAAAAAAGTGTTAGCTCCAAACAATATAGGAATCTACCTTATATAGAGCCTTCAGATACTGTGAGTGGGAATGAATAGTGTGAATGGTGAATGTGTGTTTTCCTGTGAGAGGATGCTTAGTGTGCTTGTGACTGATTATGCATGTGTGTTTGAGATCCTGTATACCAGCATGTGCTGAGAACGTGTGTATGTAGTAATAATTATGCTGCAATGTATAATCTTGTGTGTTATTTAAACAGTACTAGTACTGTACACTGGTTCTTTTCCTTGTGTTTGCAGTTGCATACTGAATGCAATGTGCACAGCAATTCCAAGCATTTACTTTTTCCTCCCCAATGTACTTACAGGTATAAAGAGCTTTCTACCTTCTATTCAAACAGCAGTTATGATTCCGCTTCACTGGAGGCTTTAAATGTGTACTGCTAACCTTCAGGTTTTTAGCATATGTTTCAAAGCCTGGATTTACAAGTTATTTTATAAATGTAAAGTTGCAATATCACACAAATCTTGTAGCAATATTAACATTTTTAATTGCTGTTATGAATGGCAGTGCTTTTTTGCTCTCCTTTTTAATTTTTTTCTACATGGATTTGCTCATTATGTGCTTCTTCCATGAAAGGAAGCAGAAAGAACATTGAGGGTCTTGTGCAACGCTTCACTTTTGTCCATCATATTTGCCAACAATGTAATCTTTCAACCTTTGAACACTGGCTTTAATCACATACATTATTTTTCATTTACAAGGGGATTTGTATACACCTAAAATAACTTCTAAAATGTTACAAATTAATTTCTGCAACTTTATGAATAAAATAATTTTTTTTAGCATTTTTCTCACAGAAGTAGAACTTCTGATTTTTTCATTGTATCACAAGAGAAGGTGAGTTTTGGTCACTAACTGCAGGATTCAGTTGTCCTGATGCTGCTTCTGGCCCTTTCTTATTTCATGATGAATGTAATATAAAGAAGGAATTACCTTTTTTTTTTAAAATCAAGTTTCTAGAGTGCTCTAGTATAGGACAAAATTGGATCACCTTCCAGAACAGTGCTGTGAAACAGGAGGTGCTAACCTCTATTCAGGTGCTCTGAATAATGTTTTATTTGGGCTGTTGAAATTTAAAAAAAAAAAAAAAGGAAAAAGAAAGCTTAATTTGTAACATTCAGACTGTTATCTTTCATATGTTCTAGCAAAATATTTAGGTCTGCATATACCATAGCTACTCAAAGGATGCACTTTTTGCTATAAAATTCTTCTAAATTCAGTGTCAGTACTTTGGTTGCAGCAGCACAAGTGGCACAATTAGCAATATTGCTGCAACTTACTGCCAGTTTCAGATATAATTTATTAAAAATTTCTAACGCTTTTGTGTGCTGCTGTGCTTTAGTATCAGTTACCATTTCAAACAGTGTTAAGTCTTCTTCATGCTGAAGAATCTTCCCTCTTTGAAGATTCTACAGACCAGTCACAGCTCTTCTGTGCACATAAAATAAAAGCACAATTTTAATCTTTTTTCAGATCCTTTCCCTCTGTTTAGTTATGCAGGTAATTCTCAAAACCAGTATTTCTGTACCTATACATACTTAAGAACACTAAATAAATAAAAATGCTGTTACATCAGCTTCAAAATACTAGAATTTTTCCTCTCTTCCCATGGAACTAAAGAATAAGCTTTTCACAGTAACACCTAGCAGGTTAAATTACATGTAATAAATATTTTTTTTTTGTTTAGGTAACAAAATCAAATTGCCTAAAAAGCAGATGCCACATAGGTCTTAAAAATAAGTAGGCTCTTTTATATAACTTCAAAAGAAAAAATAATCTTTGTGTATAGATTTAAACATAACTAACATTACTGTGCTCAGTATGTAGTTCAGACTTGGTAAGAGGGTCATTTTTCTGAGCTAGTTACAAATGAACAAGACACACTCTTTGAAGCCAAGAGAAAGTATCTCTCTTTCTGGTATTGGAGAAATCTTAATGTGTAGTACCCTGTTCTCCCCAATAGTACTTAGTGAGGCAATGGAAGATGGAGGGTCTAATTTGGTAAAATCTGAAATTAATTGTTGCATTGTTAGGACTCTTCTCTTCTGGAATGGTTCTTTCATTTGCATGGAACTCTTGCAGATATACATGGAATTGCTTCCTGTGGTTAGTGTGTATAAACAACACACATACCTATGTTCTAAATCAGCTCAGAAGAACTACAGCAGTCCTCTGTTGTGGTTGTAAAGGGAGGGAGATTCATGTTCAGCTTTTCATTGGCGTGTCATGCACTTTTGTATGTAGTTCTGCAGCTTGCTGTGGTACCTGGAAGCACCAGAATTCAGACTCCTGTTACGTTCATTGCCTTTCTGCCATCACCTGGCTCCTTCTCAAACAAACAAAAAGAAAACAACAAACAACAAATCACTTGTAAAGTGCTTGCTTTATCGTACTGGCACTGCTGTTTTTTTGAACAAACTGTCAATCAGCGTAACGTTTTATTGGTTATCAAGGCCTACCGATAATTCCAATGTCTCATTTTATGGCTTTCTTTAGGAAACAAAACAAAGCAAAAAATTAAAGCCATTTTGTACAGGCTTTTGAATGTGATTTCACAGCTGTTGATACGTTGTGTAATTCTTGGGATGGGATTTACCAACCTTTTAAATTGTAATTGAGAAAACATATTTTTGACTGAATTCTCATTGGGCCTTTCTAAAATCTGTGGTTTTTTCTTTGGTACATTGTTACCTCATTTTGCTACTTATGTTTCAAATTTGCTAATGATTATGAGAGCTTAAGTGTTTTCTTGGAATCGTATTTTGTCAAGTGTTTAAATCATATGCTCTTGTATCATTCAACATGTAGTTTAAAATGTATTATAAATATCCGTAACCAAATTATTTGAAGGCTTGATAAATTTTTAACAAAATTTGTACATTTTTTATGAGAGTTACTAGTAATGCTATACTAGGTAGTGCAATGAATTTTTATTTTTAATCCCTGTGCCCAATTTTGCAGTTGAGAGTTGTTCAGTAATAAATGTGTGATGTACACTTAATTTTGTCCTGTTCTGTCTTTTAGAAGGAGTTGCATTGTTACCTTTCCTTACAATGCATATTTCTATGAATGATCATGAAACTCAAGATATTGGCAACAGACACTTGTGTTACAGGTGGAAGTTTTGACACCTTAATAGTAGCATGACAGACTTAAAACACTTTGACAGATCCTAAAAAACTTGCATAAAATGTTGTGTCATATGTTTGAAATTGTAAAATAACTAGAATTCATTGAACTCAAAGCCTTGTCTAAAAGGTCATCTAACACTAAAGATGTTACTTACACCAAAAGAAAATGTGCAAGGATTGAGGTGTTCCTTAGACATACTGTTTGCACTGTATGTCAGCAGTGCCCTAACAGTGGTTAAAAAAAATACATCCCAAGATAAGTTTGAAACTGAATTCTAAGGATTTGGTTAGCTGCAGTCACACAAGAAGCTAGTGACAAAAGAACAATGAAAAATAAGAGTTGGGTTTTTTTGTTTTTAATGATGTAAACACAGCTGGCAGATCATTTACAAAGAGCATCTGATAGCTCCATCAGTAGCAGGTATTCAGGTACTCAAACATATTTGAAGATATATTGGTGCTTTAAGAATCTGCAAATTTTCATATACATGTATTTTGGATTTATAATCCTGGATAAGAAGAATTTGAAATCTTTCATACAGCAGATGTTATTTATTAATTAAACTGCTGAAAATGGACCATACTGCCAGTAGTATTTGCAAAGCTAGTGCACTGGACTGCCCAGTTGCAGTGATAATAAACAAACCAGAAGTACTGGTGGCTGGTTTAGAGTAATAAATCCATTATTAGTGTGCACCTTGTAACCCAGTAGTTGTAAATTTTGGTCATCAGTGAAGTTCTTCTCTTACCCCACATCTCACCTCTTGCTTCTTTGGGATAGCTATAGCTCTCTATTCCTTGGAAACATAGTGTTGGTGAACCTAAGTCTTGTTTCCCTAGGATATCTTCATACTTCATTAGAAGTAATCTTTCCACTTAATGCAGGCTGGTCAGCTTGTGGTGTCAGTAACCACTATGGAGTCCTGTCTTAACTGTCTTTGCAGACATCAGAATCATAGAATCATAGAACATTGGGGGTTGGAAGGGACCTAGAAGATCATCTGGTCCAACCCCCCTGCCAGAGCAGGATCACCTAGACTAAGTCACCCAGGAACGCATCCAGGCAGGTCTTGAATGTCTCTAGAGAAGGAGACTCCACAACCTCCCTGGGCAGTACTACTTAAGTAGTACTTTTAACACTTTTCTTACCTGGGTCCTCTGCACGAGTATTATCAGCTGCTGCGGTAATATCCAGAGCATCCTCCCCTGTCTTTGCTCCATGAGTCCCTCCGTTGGGTTTGTAACTATCTATTATGACAGGGGAAGAAAAACTGAAGGACCACTCAAGTCAGTGGGGTACACCTTCCTCAAGCCCTGCCTCCCCCGCTCGGAGCAACAAGGTTCTGAATCCTGGGTTTCAGCACCACATTGTGATAAATGTGCTCGTGCTAAAATGAAAGTTCATGCCGGGACAAAAATCACACCTTCCCCCGGGGTTCATGGAGTCTCCTAATTTTTTTGGGCAAGCATTAGAAGCAGTTCTAGAGCAGTTTCAGGTGCCAGTAGTAATCAAGGTCATCCAATATGTAGATGATTTAATATCGGGAGAAGAAGAAAACACTGTTAGAATGGTTTCAGTTCAACTACTGAACTTCTTAGGGAACTAAGGACTAAGGGTGTCCAAAACTAAGCTGCAATTTGTACAGCAGGAGGTTAAATATTTAGGCCATCTTGTAAGTGAGGGAAAACGGAAAAGGGCATCATGGGCCTTAGTCCTCCAAGAACAAAAAGGGAAGTCCAGAAAGTGCTGGGACTGATGGGATACTGTAGATTGTATATTGAAAGGTATATGCAGTCAGTAAAAGTTTTGTATGATGAGTTGGTACAGGAAGAACCCATTCAAACATGTGAGGAGGAACAAAAAAAATGTGAAGACCTGAAATGAGAGTTCAGCCCCAGTCTTAGCTCTGCCCTCACTTGACAAGCCATTCCATCTTTTTCGTAATTCAGGGGAGGTAATAGCTCATGGGGTATTGTCACTGGAATGGGAAGGACAAAAGAGGCCAGTGGCCTCTTTATGTAACTTGATGGATCCTGTGTGCTGGGGATGGCCCACATGTGTGCAGGCAGTGGCAGCTACAGCAATGCTAGTAGAGCAGAGTAGGAAGCTAACATCTGGAGGAACTCATTGTGTGTACACCTCACTCTGTGGGGACAATTTTGAGCCAGAAGTCTGGCTGATGATTAACGGACTCTAGAATATTATGGAAGTGAGTCAGGAGATCTAGAGCATAATTGTCTTGATTTTATAGAATATCAGAAAGGTAAGGGAGGACTGTCCTGTTTTTAGTGAGAACAGAACTAATTCAGTGATTTTACTTTTCAGCTCAGTTCTTCTCACTCAATGCCCTGTCAGCAGTCAGTAGCCTGTTCTCACAGGCAGGGGCTGCTGCTGGCACTGGCAACACCCCATGGGCAGAGTCACTGCCAAGGCTTGGAGTGCAGACCAAGGCCACTGCTGGATCTTGCACCACACTGGGAGTACAGACAGTGAAAGGCCACTCCTTCAGGGAGGAGTGGTCAGGGCGGGTGACCCCAAACTGACCAACAAGGGATTTCAGCCTAGATATATCATATTCAGTATAAACTGGGAGATATGGGTGGTGTCTCTGTCTCTCTTCTCTTGGGGTGCTCTCTCTTCTCTTCAGGAGAGAGTCCCAGTAAAGAGCTCCTTGCCCTCTTAAGACTGCTTTGCCAGCTTTTGCTTGACTTGGCTCAAATCCTCTTAGAGTTCCTTCTCTGAACATCCAAAGAGGACTCTGTCCTGCCTTCGAACCTGATCTCTGTGTTCCTGAATCTGATACCCAGATCCTGAACACAGCTCCTGTCTGCTGCTGGGCCTAGTCTGGGACACTCCCAGTGCCTGCTCCACAGCACCAGTGGTGATGGTGATGTAATTAACATTGGAGGAGTTGGGTTAAATACCTGTTTTGTATATATTTGTATATATTCCATTTATTACTATTATTTTCATTAAAGCTGTTCTAATTTCCTTTTCTAATCACTAAGTCTCTCTCTGTCTATTACTCCCTTTCTTTTGCCTTTTGGAAGATAAATGTCTGTAACAGAGAGTGTCTGTTATAGGTTTAAGGGGCTGCCCAGTCCCTAAACTGTGACAAAGGACTTAACGGACATACCCCTTCCTTATGGGGAGAGGTTGTTCGTGGATAGGTCTTCTTGATGTGTTGAGGGAAGGATGTGCAGTGGGTATGCAGTAGTCAGTGTTACAGATGTGAGTGTAAATAAGCAAGGGAATTTACATGCCAATTGGTCTGCCCAAACTTTGAATTGTATGCTCTTAAGAGAGCTTTACGGTATCTTCAAGGGAAAAAAGGACACATAGCCTCTAGAAAAGATCCAGGGGTCTCTCCCTGTGAGATGCTGTTTGCACTTCCCTTTATGGGAAAGGAAGTTGTGATTTTTCTACGTTGCTCAATACCATGTTTTCACTAGTATGGTTGAAGATACGCAGGTCACTGCAATGCCAGTGAGCCCCAAAATTACTACAGCTCCTGAGACTCCTAGAGTGATGGCTCTGTGAAGAAAGAATGAGGAATGGAATGTAGAAGAAGCCAGTCTGATCCTTTCCAGACTTGAGAGAATCCAGAAGATAAAGAAGGATACGAAACTCATATAAAACAGGGTATAAACAGAAAAAAGGTGGATTGTGATGAGTAGGATAATCAGCTCGGCAAGTATAACCATGGGCATATGGAAAGTCTGTAAGCTTTGAGACCAGAGCAAGGGACTTTCAAGGTCAGGTTAAGTGTGTTTTGTCACAAAAGCCTCAAGGCACATGTGCTGTGGACTCTGGAAGAGCAGTGGGACAGAAGAGCAAGGATTGGACCATGTTACCCAGAAATACACTGTAACACTATGTAACACTAGTTCCCAGAAGAATATAAATACCTGAGAGTCAGAGGGTTTGGGGTGCATGCAGGCATTTTAGGCATGAACCCAGTGCTGTAAATAAAACTTTGTTGGATTTTTGTCCCAGCATAAATTTTAATTTAAGAGTGAATGTGTTTCTCACAATACATATATTGACTGTCAAACTTTCATCAAATGCCAGAGAGACTATGGAGTCTCATTCTCTATAGACTTTCAAGACCCACCTGGATCTGTTCCTGTGTGGCCTTCTCTGGGTGTTCCTGCACTGTCAGGGGGGTTGACCTCGATGATCTACAGAGGTCCCTTCCAACCATTCTGTGATTCTAAGATCACTGAACAGAATTGGTTCTGTTCTCACTCAAACCAGGACACTGTGACATCAACAAACCAGCATGTGAGAATGTTCCTCAGTGCTTTTCGCAAATCCTATCTGTGGATGCTAATGCCTTCAACATCATCACTGCTGGCCTTCATAATCCTCATAAACTGAATGCTTCAATGACATACTCCCCTATGGAAAACTAGCTGGACACTGATTCCTGTGTTTTACAGATGTTGTTATGAAACAGTGTTTTATTTTGTTAAATTGCTGTATAGGAGCTCATGGCATTGTGTTTGAAGGACCTAGAAGAGAGAAAAGAGCAAGAAGTTGGTAACAAACGGAGCATTGATCAGGTTGTTAGTGATCTGAAGGTGAAGCGTGGCTTGCTTCTCCACTGGATGGTCATTTTCCAAGGAGAGACATTTTGCTTTCTCTGTAGCTATTGAAAGACCCAGGCAGCTCATACTTCTCAGGTAACATCACAACATATTACTATCTGTCATGGAGACACACACCGAATAGACAGCAGCAGCTATCCAAAAATGAAGACTTATTGCATACAAAGTTGATCATCGCTCCTGACAAAATACAGGTTTAGATGTCTGTTGGGAATATACTTCATTACTAATTCTTAAACCTTAAGGAAAGATGAAGCAAAATGGACATACACTCAGAAAGGGAGACCTCCCATGCAGGAGTACCCAAGGTATCTCTCACCCAAAAGTGGGGTGAGGTTCACTCAATCCATAGAGATTCATTCAATCTGTGGAATTATCCTTGGATGGCATATCTAAGGAGAGGGTTCAACTGCCAGCCCTGCAGCTCTGCAAAGAACCAACTCAACAAGTTCTTAGATGGGTCCCCATTTATAGGTGCCTTGTAATCATTCTAATTGGTTGGGGAGCAAGCCAAGACAAAACAGGCCAAAAGTCTAGAACCCAAGGCACCACGTAATATCTCTGAGGTGTGACTTAATGGCACCAAACCACTCTGGCACACACTGATTTTTCCCTGTTTTGTCTGTCTGGGAGCTGCATCTGCCACACTGTCAAATGATCTGGCAGGGGGTATGGACTATGGGGTATGGTCTTCTAGGTCCCTTCCAATCCCTAACGTTCTGTGATTCTGTGAAATGGAGAGAGGTGGGAAAAAGTCTTCAAAGGCCTGGCTTTCATTCCTTGATGAGCTGAACATTTCTGGAAGATGTTGAAATTTTTGTGCAGAGGACTAGTAAATAGCCCCAGCTACATACATTATTCTGTCATCAGTGATGTACATTGCATTGCATTGCACTGAGCTGCACTATTGAATGTTTCGATTTTAGAGTTAAGTAATCACAAGGTCTATTTTCTCTCTTAAAAAATATACATATACTAAGATCCACTTATTTATAGAGCATAAAGTGGCTTTTTCTCTACGGACCATCTCTATGCATAAGAGAGCATCTTTAAGCATGTTTCTGTTACAGACATGTCAGTGAGAGCTGGAGGGAGCTCTGTGGAGGTTTGAGATATTGCATCACTTCATTTTGGAGGTTTTCCTTCCCTAACAGCATCCTGTCCCTAGCCTACTTTAAAAGGGGGAAAAGTGTTGCAACTGAAAGACCATGTCTGCTGCTTGTACCAGTTAGTACCTACCCTGCTAAGCTGAAAACAGTGTTTTCTGCATAAATAATAATCTCGGAATCTGCCCTCAAGATCTTCCTTCCAGGACTTCAGCAGATAAATTCTGGCTGCACTCTCTCAAGGGGTAAACCCCCATTTCTCAAAAGATGCACCAGATCAGTAAATCGACTGAAATAGAACATAGAAAGCCTGGAAGAGAAATGCCTTAAATGTTTATAGTCTGTTCAGTATAGGGTTGACACTCTTCTGTTTCATCTATAGGCACATGCCATTATGAGCAAAAGGCAGCTGTCAGACAAAATTACTGAGCTCCAGTTAATTGCTTAGGGAAGACGAGCATCTGGCAAAAAAAATAATTGATGAAAAGACTCAGCAAGCCCTGGAAGCATATGATAAGCAGCTGGAATTCTGTCAAGAGAAGATTGCAGCCATGCAGAACTTCTCATGTCAAATCAGACAAAAAGAACACCAAAATGATCCTATTCAGTTGCTGGAAGTGGTATTGTATGATCTCTTTCTACCTCTTATCCTCATGGTCCCTGATAAATTGTTCTAGTAATTTTCTTCTGCAGATAATTATGTATGTAAGCAGCATCTTTCTCACTGCTTTTTAATCTTGTTTTTTGCTGGTATTTTGGTGAACCTGTTTTGTTCCTGATTTTTAAGTTCTTAAATGTTCTGCAATGAAAGTCAATTCTGTATGAAATTCATGTTAATTTTAATAATATATGGAAGAGAGTTACATCTGACAGTCTTGAAGACAAACAGTGCATCAGGTTTTTCTTTGTGCTGTGTCATGTGAAGGTTGAGGAAAAGACTTACTTGGAAACCTTAGGAGGAAAATTATTTCTTTAATCACAAGAGATTGTAATCTTCCTGAACAATAGCCATAATTTTACTGGAGAGGGGCAATGTTTTTCTTTTTGCCTAAATACCAGCCTCTCTTATTTAAATATCTTCACTGTCACACACACATGTGTGTTGACATGTGCTTATGCCCTGACAAAAGATAAAGGATGCATTGTTCACACATAGGTCTGTGGTGCATTTTTACATCCTGGCAACTTAGAAGAACTGAGAGTTTGCATTGTTTTTGATTGTTTGCATTGATGTGGCCTTAGCATTCTGCTATATGTTCTAGCAACACAAGACCACATGGGAAGCTGCTCTTCATGGTTGGAGAGAATTTTTGTGGGGCTGGATTTTCTTCTTTAGATTTCTTTAATACTTAGTGGTTTAAATTACCCATTGCTGGGATTTCACACAAAGGGTCCTAACCAGGTTTAACTCAATTCCAATCTTGGAGTGTCCTGGAGGGCTCTGTTTTTATCAATATGATTGCTGGGTTCTTCGTCTTTGGGGTAGCCCCTAGCTCCACCGGCAGGAGGAGCTAATGGCCAGGCTGTACACAGCAAAGCTCACCTGCTATGGCCCATATGTTCACCTCATGAAGGAGATGTCCTTGCTTTGGGATATGTGGGACCTGAAAGGTAAGAGTCCATTCATGTCATTAATTCTGCTAATTGGGTAGTTTGGCTTTCTTCCCTCAGAAGTATACAGAAATTGAGACAGAAATTAAGGAGTCCATACATCTGTTAGAACAGTGGCATCCAGCACCCCTCTTGTTTGAGCACATACGTAACCATTATAAACACTTTGTGACAGTTCTTCAATCCATTCTACAGAAACCACCAGAAGCCCGTCTTAAAGAAGGTACCTGACAAAGATCTGTGAATTTTGCTTTCTCCTGCTCTCTTTTTAAATAAAGTGTGGTCTCTATGTAAAATATAAATACTGGGTCCAGTATTTTTCAATATTTTCATCAATAACCTGGACGAGGGGGTAGAGAGGACCCTCAGCAAGTTTGCTGATGACACCAAACTGGGGGGAGTGGCTGACACAGCAGCAGGCTGTGCTGCCATCCAGAG
>JANHGL010010785.1:0-11748 GCA_024611195.1 Ceyx melanurus | reverse complement strand
TCCTTTTTCAACTATATAGCTGCTGTCTGAGTGTCTACAACTGCAAAGCTCAGTTAACTATAAAGCCCTTTACTCCTGCATGTTGGTTCACATAACATATATTTGTTTAAAAGTGGAAAACAAAAAGGACACTCAAGTAGCCTTATTGAAGTCAGCACTTCTGAGCATCACATAACTATTTCAGCATTGACACTGCCTGAAATTTACCATCACCTTTCCCTTCAGCATTGACTGAACCTCACCACCTCATTCCTAACACCTATGAATGGTGGCAGTGTTCTCTGTCAGCACACCTTAGAAATATTTCCTTTAATTGTCACACATTTGGGTTTAAAACTATCTCCTCAAAACAAAAATATCCCACAGCACAGTTGTCTAAGCAGACTTTCTACAGGTTGCAGCACAGTTCCTCTGCTCTCAAGACCTTGAGAACAGCCTGTAACCAACAGAGCCCTGAAAGTACTCCCAAAAGTGATTTTCAAATACATAACTATTGCCCCATATGAAGAACTGAGTGCAAATGAAGATATAAAATAATAATAATCAAGACTATGGCAGTGAGCAGTCCATCAGTAGTAGCTGAAGAGAAAAAAAAATAGAAAAAAATATAAATAGAAAAAAGTAGTAAAAAAAAACAAGCAATGTTCTAAATAATTTTAAAAGGACATACATATGACTTGCTCTGCAAAATGGAAATATAAAGCAATATAGCAAGCTAAGCAATAACAAAAATGGAGTTAAACTTCCATACAAGTGTTATCACAGTAACCTGCCCCAAATATGTTAGATGATGTGAAATGGGTTCAGTAACTGAACTGCAAAAATTTATTTTTTTTTATCATGATACTTTATAAGAAAAATATATTTGTGTGTTTTTATAAGTGAGGGCTATTCTCTGTCCTAATGAAATGAAAAATCCTTAACAATGCATAAATGTTGTACTGAAGTTGCTCTAGTATGCAGCTGTGCTACCAAGAGAAATGCATACACACCAGTCCATCTGTTGGCTGCCTCCTTGGCTATTTTGTTTGTCTGGCCTGAAAGAGAGGGGGAAAAACAAATAAAAACCAAACCATACATCAGAGTAAAATGGTACACGAGTGATTCCATTTTTATTCATGCCACTTTTAGGGAACAGCATAATGGAAAGAAGTCACTCTACTGCTTTCAAACCCTTCTGTTTTACACTTCCAAGATTCCAGCAAGGCTGTGTTAAAGAGAAAAAGAAGCAAAGGTACAGAAAAGATACCATATGAACAACTGTGAGCTTTTGAAGTGTATTAAAACAACCCTAACTGAAATAAAGCCTCCTTTGGTTTGCCTGGGGGCTTAATTAACTTCAGCAAGATTTAAACTAGATACTAGAGGTAACAGAGATGGAAAATATTTTATAATGCTCTGTTTCCATAAGTAATCCCTCACAGAGGTGTGCATGACCCTATATAGATAAGAAAAACGACAAGTGTAGCAGTCTATACCATTAACCCAAAAGTTCATCATATTCATCCAAACATTTATCATTTACCTCTAGAAGGTCTCCTTCAATGAAATGAAGACAAAATTATGCTCCCAGTTATTAAACTTGGCTCCCCTCCCTTACCACTGCTCCAGATCTAAATATGTAATAGCAAATTACCATTATTACAAATAGCTTTTATACAGTTTCCATGAGGCAAAACAGTATCAAGAAAAATTCCTCTTAAATCACCTTGCTGCCATTAAAATAAGGACTGAATCAAATCCAGTGGGTTGGTTGGGAACGTGGGAATTTATCAGAATCACTCTGGTTCTCACACCTACACAGAACTCAGCTCTTCCTAGTCAGGCTTGTTAGTACTTGCATGATAATGCTCATTTCCAATGGTCAGCATGAAATCTGTCCCCAGGGGTACTGAGAAGGGAGTAAGTGATCAGGTATCCATTGTTATAAAGATATGCTTCAGGCAAAATTAAATTATGTTGAAAAATCATCTGCTAGTACACAGGAAGCTAAGCACTCATTATGCTGCACTTAATACTTCAGTAAGCAATCTGAACATGGGTTAATCAGAATAAAAAAAACCCCATATTTCAGAACCAGTGCAGTTTCTAGCAGTGGCATGCAATTAGAAAGCTGGGACATAGCATGAAAAGACAAAAAGATGAAGGAGGAAAAAAAAATGTATGAGAAAATGGCATTTTTGCTCGTTTGCATGTAGAAGAAATTCAGGTTATTCTTAGCTTGAGAGTGGCTAGAGATGAAGACATGGCAGCAAGAGCAGGAAGCTATAATGGGGAAATCCCACAGTGGGCAGCACCTTCAATGACTTGAATAGCAAAAAAACCCCTAACCCAACCCAAACAAACAACAAAAAACCCCAACCAAACAAAAAAAACCAAACCCAACCAAAAGGAATATTTTCACCATGTCATTCTTTCCATGCACCACCTGGGACTGCTCACAGACTGGCAGCAGTGTCATGGTAGAAGTGTGGCCAGATCACAGGTGGAGGCAGAGCTTCAGGACTGGCAAGGTGGCATTCAAACAACCTGGCTGAGTAGCAAAGAAGAGGCTGCCTGGGTCTCCAAGGGCTGGGAGAACCCATCTCTGCCATCACTCTGCTGCCTGGGTCTCCAAAGGCTGGGAGAACTCATGTCTGCCATCACTGCTGCCTGGTCCTCATGTGCAGCCTGAGCAAGCTCATGCCAACAAGACAGCTTCACTGTCCTTTGTCCTCCAGCAAGTGAGGCTGTCATTGCTCCTGCTGCAGGATGGCACTGCAGTCTGCTTTACCATTCATTCCTTCACTTCCATTTCCCCCCCAAGATTTATTTTGGTTTTTAATTCACTAATTCAAATAATTTAATTCAGCTATCTGAAGGCAACATTTAAGTCTCTGGGCATCAGACTTGACTCGTGCCTTCAACTCCACTGCAGATCTTGTCTGCCTGCTGTATCCAACACCACAGCTGGAAGAGGGAGGAGAGACAGGTATTGGTAGTTTTGGATCTGCAGCACCTTAAGACATCACCTACATCTGCATCATCACCAGAATCTTCCAGAAGCCCCCAAATCCATCACAAGTACTGGCAGAAATGAAGGAATCTGCACCCTTTCTAATTTCTAGGAGCCTTTTACAGTTGCTAGTTGGGACTTTTATTGGTTGCATCACATGTATGTGTTTTGAGCAACCTGCTCTAGTGGGAGGTGTCCCTGCCACAGGCAAGGGGGTTGGAACTGGATGAGCTTTAAGGTCCCTTCCAACCCTGACAATTCTATTTTTCTATGTGCATGGAGAGGGAAGGAAAGGAGAAGAAAACCAGACCAAAGCAACCACGGCCAGTGGGTGCCAAGCTTGGAGTCCTCCTGGTTCTCCTGCTGACCTGAGCAAAACTTGATTTTTGGCAGCTACTAGAGAGTGCTGTACAAGCTGTGAAAGACATTCCCTTGGTTGAGGGACACCTGGATCCTCCACTGACCAATTGCAGGTGCACTTGGCCTTTTCTAAGGAGGAAGATGGAAGTTGCATTTCTCTCCTGAACTGAGCAAAAGCAAAAGCAAGGTCCAGCAACAGTGAAAGCTTCAAAAGAAAGGAAGGGAGGAAGGGTTGAAAACATGCCTAATGAATAAAGAGTTGTATCTTTCTTTCCTATTTTCCTCTCTGGCACTTTCAGGATACCTTTGATTATTTTAAGTGATGTTTAACATGTGTAAACAAAGTTTTCAGGCCTTGGGACAGAATAACAAAAGCTAGTTTTATTTCTACAAGTAGAGAGGTTTGCTTCTGGTTTTGCTCTCCCCCAAACTGAAGCTCTGAGAAGATGGTATGGATTTCCTCACTTAACACATGTGTGACCAGAGAGGGAACCAGCACCTATCTAAGGAGACTGTCACAGTATTTTTCTGCATGAAATGAAGTGACCAGGTGCAACTGTTCTCATGGGCCAGTGATTATTTGGCCCACAGATTCCCAGTGAAACTGGTCAGCATTTGGCACAAGGTAAATTTGAAGTCCAGTCATAATTTTGAGGCCACTTAGACTGAATTTAAATATGAAAAATGGCAACTCCTGTAAGAACAGTGTGGGAACTTGAATCTCCAGTGACTCAGATTATCTACTGCCTTGTAGAGAATCATCCATTCTCCTGCTCACAGGCTGCCCTCCCCCTTCAGCAGCATCACTCACCTTGCACCATCACACTGACACCTCAGTGTTGCACATAACAGCCTGTGGTGCAGCTTCCAAGTTCTCTCTCATTACTGAAAATGTCTCATGAAAATAAAGAGGCTGCCTCTAAGGGTCAGGGTAGAAAGTAAACACAAATTACACACCTCTCCTCCTCAGGCAGTTCAGAAGGCCTGGAACTTCTACTGACATCTCCATCCACAAACTGCCACCAGAGACTCCAAGGAGGAGACAGGAGTTTGCCATTAGAGCTTTCATGGCAATGATGGGATCAAGTGGCTTCTTTCAAGTCCATATTTGAGTAGCCTTGAGACTGAGTCTACAACATTGTCAACTGGGAAACTTACAACATAGCAAAATATATATATATAAAAAAAATATTTTTTAATCACACTATATTATTTTTCTTTACCTTGCCCCATGCTTGCCAAAGAGGTATTTCCTTTTACAAGCAGAATAAAGAGCTCTTGTGCAGAAGACTGAGAGCACATCACAACTGGCAACTCATTGAAATCCAAAATATTACATCATTCTTCTCCCATACTCCACTATCCCACATAACACCCCCACAATAATAATCAACAGGTCACAATTCTTTAGAATTCATTTCTAAATTCAAGTCAATGCATAAATATTATTTGTCATTTAAATGACATCACAAATTCAAGAGAGCTATTGATACTGATATATTGCTAAACCAAAAATAGTAGCCCTTTTTACATTTAGTATCTGAATAAAGTTTTAGAACTACAAGAAGAGGCATTGATGATTATGAAGCCTATCTACTGATCTGTAACTATCTTGAAAAATCATTATGTCCTATGAAAAATCATAGGATGTAAGCCATTTGTGATAGAAAAACATTCAAGAACATTGATATATTCATGAAATTAATATTTCTGCTGCAACTGTGTGTACATAAATAACATGCTTGAAAAGAAACCTAAGCAAATACATAACATGAAGTGGTGAGATACTGCATTGCATAGCAAAGCTGCTAAGAAACTGATCCACATCTCTGAGAATCTGCTCTTAGAGGCTCTGGGATCTTTACTAGGGGATTTGAAAGAAAGTTGTCAGGTCTCATCAGCAAAAGCTGCCTCTGTCCCACACAGAAAGGTCACACTGTCAAATTTCATCAGAATGTACACACTGTCTCTCTGAAAAATGTCCAGCAGGATTTGTCACAACTGCTCCCAAAACACTGCTCTGTGCAGAACTACCTGCTCTTGCACTTCACTTTGCTATCCTCATGCAGCCAGAGAAAAAGTCCAGTTACCTTCCAAGTTCTCTGCCTGAAATCTGAGTTGCATCACTGAAATGCACCCATTCTTTTCCAAAGATGAGAGGAATTTTCTTAGGTGTTTTTCACACTCATTTTGAAATCTCACCATGCATATTCACACTGCAGCAGTTTCACCAGGATTTTGCCCCTACTTTCCTTACCATAATATGATACAGAACTGAGTCAAAACACCCAAGACAAACTTCTCAACCTACACTCTTAGAGTGGCAAAGACAAAACCTCTGATTCTAAATTGGTTCCCTGTTCCAACTTTTTTTCTGCTATCCTGCTCTTCTTAGTGAAACTAGACTAGAAAATGTTCAAGTGAGGAAGGGAGAAAAACTCTTGGGAATACTCTCAAATACCCCAGCAGTGCCAAGATTAATCTTGCACTCAGGGCTGCAGTTAAATAGGACAGAACAAGGTATCTGTATTAGGAATGTACACTGATAATACACAGTCCCACTCTACATAAACCCATAACAACATAACTTGCCATCCCAGAATATATGTCAGATTTTCTGCTGTGTGAGATTGGCAGCTCACTGTCTTAAACAAGGCCAGGGAAGCCTGCATTTGACAGTACTGCAGCTTAGCATGGAACATGAGGAATTAAATATCCACAATACCTTTCCAGACTTCATTTGGCACATGGAAGCCACTAAAAGATAGAAACCAGCACTTAAAAAAGAATTCCCTTGAATGGCACCATAACTCCCTCAAAAGCATCTGAGTGATACATTCCTACAAGCACATTTCTGATTTTTAGAAAGAATTAGGAATAAAGCTATGTTTAGTTTAGGTAGAGCATTTTGCTTTGTCTCTCAATGGAGCTCTTGAGCAGGTAATTTAATTTGCCAATCTCCCAGCTGAGTGACAAGCCATTCAAAGAACAGCACATACAGCAGGAAAGCATAAGAAAAATAACTTGGCTTGATGCAATTACTCAAGTAAACATGTTCTTTCCTTACAGATGCACATCCATAGACATTATAAAGGAGGATGAGGGAGAAGAAATCCACCTATTTTGCAATTCTAAATATATATTTACTATACCCTATGTGTAAAATGGAATTATCCAAACATATCCACAAGACCAGACTATTATGTAGCTTCCTCTAGTGGTCAGGCCCTAAATCTTGTTTCTTCTACTATTTACTCCAGTTAAATTTTACATCCAAATACCAAAATTCTGCATTCAAATGCTGTAAACTTGGGAAGGCATTAGAGTTTCTACTTCAGTTCTCCAATACAAAAAAGCAAGGAAATGAAAACAAAACATATAGCAAAATATTTATTATTGCTATCAAAAGGATAAGCAGTGAAGTCAGCAAAAAAGAGAATATTTGAGCACTCTGATTTGCCCCCTTGAGCATCACAGTATATTTAGCTACATGGTCAAACATGACTCAGGAAGCAAGACAGATGTTCAGCTTCTAGTTGAGTCTTCAGATATTTGCTATGAATTATCCAAACTTGGTTTTAACTCTGGAACCAGAGTGTGTGTGTTTGAATTTGGCTCATCACTGTGCAGCAGGCTTGTGTCTGCAATACTCCTTTGAGGGAAAGGGCAATGAAAAAGACAGCAAAGCAGTCACTGGGTTTGAAGGCTGCTGAAATCAGATAATATGATACAACCCTAAAATGCCACAACAACAATCAAGGCAGCTCTAGGATATGGGATGGGAAATTAATAGAGTGAAATTTTATCCAGAGCATCAGAAAGATTTGGTTACACATTGAAGTCATTAAGGAAGAAGAGGGAAAACCCAACTGCAGAAAGCAGTAACCACACCTTACAGAACACACTGACCAGTGTCACTCTTAAGAAGGGTGCAGTTATGTAACATAACAGACATCTCCCATTTCAGACTCAAAATTAAGATATTTTAGAGTCAGTCATCTGCTCAGGTGATCTCACTGGAAATAATCACAAGGATTATGTTCTCTAAATTGTACAGCTAATAGAAAAAAAACTATCACTCACCAGCAGTTTGAAAATCCTTTAAAACTGATTATAAATGTATTCTGTAAAACACTGTCAGTAACTCTCATGTCTAGCTGAACACCTCCTGAGGTTTTTTTTTGCCTTCTTACACTAAAAAACTTAAGTTCCTGCATCCTGTTTAGCCTCTGCATTTCCCTGCACTCTGCAACATGAGAAAAGCCCCCCCAGCCACTCCTTTTTTTCCTGTCTCTCCCTTCAAGTCTGTAAAATTTAACAAAGACATTAAGTCAACCAAAATTGATCTTGCCATTTATAAGTTGCTGGCAACAATGTGTGTGCACTGTAAGCACAACAACTGATGAAAGAGATGAAGAATCAGAGACTTTTTAATCAAAGGTCAGGGACATCTTATTTTTGAAAGACTATTGCATATTCCCCTGGGAATCCTACAGGTAGGCTAACCTCTCCAGCTCCCTGAAATGCTCAGCCCTGCACTCAGGGACTTTAATAAAAACCAAACTAACTGAAAACCAACTAACCAACCAAAAAAAAAAAAAAACAAACCAAGAAGAAAACAACTAAGCAAAACCAGGGCATGACTGAAATAACTCTAACAGTCTTTCCTTTCCCTCTGTTGAAGGTACAAAGCCTCTGTGTTGCCAGCTAATGCAGTTTGCCCCAGCATTCCCACTGGGATTTCCAGCTTGTGCCTGGAATTTACAAACAGTGCTCACTGCAGCTACTTCAAAAGAGAGGGTCCTCAAAGCACTGAGTGCAGTGCTTCTCAGCAGTAAAAATACCTGGCCCTACAAATCCCTCTTTCCCTAAAAAATCCCTCTATCCCTAGAAATACCAATCCCTACAAATCTGCTTTCAGTATCTGCCTAGCCTCATTCATGGCATCAGCTGGAAGGTGGCTGGTACTTGTCCCTGGGAGAGCACAAGGCAAGGGATTTACAGCACAGTAACTAACCTCCTGTCTCAGCTTTGCTGAGTCCCTGGCACAGCATTGCATCCTTGGGGAAAGAGAATACAGCTGACAAAAAAATCTCACAGCCTCTCAAAAATGCCTATCTGCACAGTTTTGAGGTGTGCTGCCAACTCTGTTTCTGTTTTGGGGTTTTCTCTCAGCACATTTCTGAAGCTGTGGGCTTCATTAGGAGAATAAGGGGAGAGAAAGCCTCAGTTGGCTATCCTCTCAGAAAAGTGCCTGTTTCTCATCACTCTGTAATGGCATTTTGGCATCACAGCAACTGAATATGCAGTGGTGCTTGAGTAGCAACCTAAGAGCCTAATAAATAAAACATGCAAACTCAAGCAGAGAAAATTGAATAAAATTTCATGCATGCTTTTCAATTTTCATGCTAAGGAGCAGAATCTTAAGTATATTTCAGTGCCCAATTCTCTACTAAATACTGAAGTCCCTCATCCTTCCTTATATTCCAGCAGAATTAGAAACATGAAAAACAACCAAAACCCAACATGTTGAGGTTGGCCAAGGCTCTGAGCAGCCTGGGCTAGTTGAGGGTGTCCCTGCTCCCTGCAGGGGGGCTGCACTAGATGCATTTGGAGGTGCCTTCCAGCCCTAACCATTCAGTGATTCTGTGTTAGTGATGTTCCAGTCAGTCAGTCAGTCAGTCAGTCAGTCAGTCAGTCAGTCAGTCAGCAGTGTAATCCCATACCCACATAGCAGTTGCAATGTAGTGTCTCTAATGAAATGCTTATGTCTTAAACAGGCAAGACAAAATAAGCAGAAAGATACCAGTTTTGCCAGCATGGAAACAGAGGTAACTCCTATCCTGAATTATGTTCTAGGGCTTAGCATGCTTAGGTTTATAGAATTAATATGGTTCTGGAAGTGAATGGTCCTGATATTAACTGTAACCCACCAGTGTTTCAATTTCAGGAATATTTGTTAATTGCTCAGCTGCTGACAGAGAAAATACCAGTTAAAAACCCTTTACAAAGGACAGAAGATGAAAATAAATGGTCAGTGTGCTTTTCCCCCCTTAGAGCTTTAAGAAAAGCAGACATTCTTTGGCTTATCTCTACAGCCCAGATTTTCACCTGGAGAAATGCAGAGCTTTCAGTGCAAAAGTTCCCTCTAAAGAAGAAGCAACTCACGCATTTCTTCCACCACATCTGGGTCACACTCTCTGTACTGGGCTATTTCTGCTCCCAGCTGCTCCTTTTGCTGCCTAAGGGCTGTGAGTTCCTCCAGGAGAGCTGCACGTTCTGCCTGAGGGGTCAAAGGAAAACCATCAGCAACCACTGCCCAGAGCAGCAGCTGGAAATGTAGAGGGTGTTTTCACTGCTGCTTTCTGCCAGGGACCCAGCTGAACACTTCATGCACACGCTGAATGGATCAACCAAAGAGTTTTCTGCCACCTCTGGATGGGACTTGGTTTGACAAACTCCAAACAGATCCCTTAATTATGGGTCTTAAAGGTTGAAATGATACCTAGGAGTGCTAGTCTTGTATTTAAAGACAGCATTACAGGAAAACCTATCATTCACACTCCCACAGATAGAGATGCTCTGTATGAGCACCCTTTCAATTTCTCTCCCCATATGAGCATCCTCTGAATTTCTCTCCCCACATGAGCACCCTCTGAATTGCTCTCCTCCATTTTTTCCACAGCATTAAAGAGCAGTGGCCTCCAAAATCAATCCAGAGCTTTATGCCATGGCAGCCTTTGCTGGGAGAGTGCACACTACTGACCTCAACTGCTCTGTTAATCAATAAGGATCTGCAGACACTGACTCAACACGAGCTCTCCCAGAGCCAGCTCAGCACATACTTCTGATTCAGTCTGTAGTTACAGCCAAACACTGCAACTGGCTGATAGTCAAAGAACTCACACTGGGCCACTGGGCAGCCTGAAAAGCCATGTAGCATGAGTTTGTAACCCACTAGGATTTTAGCCAATGGCAATCTCCATGGCAGAGCAGTAATCTGAGGGGTTTGGGTTTGTTGGGGTGGTTTTTTTTCCAAGCTTCCATATTGTGTTTTTGCATCAGTCTGGATTCAGCATGTTCTGAAAAGACATATTTGACATCAAAAGCATCCAGATGCTGGGGTATGGGGGCCAGCTGCTCAGAGACCTACATCAACATCTAGACTTCTCAGAACTTCTTCCTGATGTAGAAGCTGAAGCTAAAATGTTGGAAGCATCAGCCAGAACAGGATCTCCAGGACCAATAGCTCCTTGTGACTAGGGCACATGGGAGGAGAAGTCCAAGTCTTGAACATCCATTTGGAAACCTGACAAGCACAACTGCATGAGAAACCTGCCTGTGAATCCCTGATGACAGTCAAAACTACAGTGCTCCTATAAAATATTTTTGGTTTCTAAGATTTGGCACTTTCCTACAAAATTGAATTCCACCTGAATGCTGGCCAAGCCTGTTTATGTGTTTATTCATTAACTGGAGGGTAAAACTACTGTAGACTGAGCATCTCAAAGCAAATCAGCAGCTTAGAATACCATATTAAATATTTCTAACTCATATGTATGGTAAATATGAAGCCTAAATATTCTTTTGCAGTGAAAAAAGAGCACCAAGTTTACATGGCTGCTCAGAATAGTAATTTGGAAATCTAGATTATAAATAAGGTAATAAACAAAACCCATACACCTGAGTTTTTAGTTCCTAGATTTGGCAGAACAGCAACCATTGGAATCTTTGCTACATAACTGCAGTTTGAGTATTAAAATATCTGAAGTGTGAAAAAGCCTGGGAGATTCAGGCAGTCACAATTTCTCTGCCTTGGAGCAGTCAGTTGTCAATATTTTACCTATTAGTGCATGACCAACTAAGGAATGATCTAACATCTGATTGTTTTGCTTGGTTTTGTTGTTTTGGGGTTTTTTTTCTCTTTCTTTTCTCCAGTATCTAGAATTCTTAAAGGATTTCCAACAACTAGATCAGTATTTGCACACCATGCATGCTTGGAGCCCCTTTTGATGTCAGGATGCCTCCCCTGCAAAACAACTTACAGTGTCTTCACGGCCAACTTTTGATTTCTCAAGGCTTTTTTGTAAAGCCTCTTTCTTCTGACTGCTTTCAGCAAACTGGTAAAGGAGACAAAACCAAAATCAACATGTTTCAATAACATAACAAATATACCTACAAAACATGTAAACATAGGAATATATTCAAATAATCAGGTGTGCATATATTGATTTTTCTATATTTTAAGTATATTTATAATAGATCTGTATGTTATAAATACAAATTCTATTTTTCTAATTTCTATTTTCTTTTTTTTTCCCATCACCCTGCTGAGAAACATGCCATTTCAGTGAAAAGTAATTAAATGGTAAGGTAATCTCTCTGCCAGTGAA
>JANHGL010010784.1:61003-98125 GCA_024611195.1 Ceyx melanurus | reverse complement strand
GACAACCTCCCTGTATTCTTCCCAAGTGGCCTGTCCCTCCTTCCATGTTTTATATATTTCCCTCTTCAGCTTAAGTTGTACCAAGAGTTCCCTGCTCAGTCATGCAGCTCTCCTAACGCTCTTACTAGATTTCCTGCTCTTAGGGATACACTTATCCTGAACCTGGAAGAAATGGCATTTGAATATTAGCCAATTAACATTAAATTGTTTCAAGGTCAGAAACTCGCTAAATTAAGTTGCATTGGATGGGTAACTAGAAGAAAAAAATGTTTTACAAAGACTTTGTGAGGAATACTTTCGTGAGGTTCATAGCCTTGCTGGAGCATGCAATAAGAACTTGGCAATGACTATGTGACTTGAATGTTGCTCATATTAGTTCTGGGGAAGCTGAGATGAGGTTTACTAATTTTATGCATTAACTTTCATCCCTGCAAGACTCCTACACAGAGTATTTCTTCTTGACAATGCACTCCTACTCCAATGTGGATAAAAAGTTTTGTCCAAAGCTGACTTTATTTTGCAAGTCAGTAATAAAATTCTGGATGCCTTGTATCATGTACAATAAAGATACACTTATACTGTGAAGTATGAGGAGTCTGCATAAGAAACAGAGCCTCATCTTACCAGACAC
Organism: Ceyx melanurus; assembly: GCA_024611195.1. Classification (NCBI taxonomy): domain Eukaryota; kingdom Metazoa; phylum Chordata; class Aves; order Coraciiformes; family Alcedinidae; genus Ceyx; species Ceyx melanurus. The sequence continues at coordinate 97,494 of JANHGL010010784.1, read as the reverse complement.
AGCAGAAAAGACTTAAACAGTTCTTCACTTCCTGCTTCAGTGTGCTCTGTAACTGCACTACCCTTCTCCCAGGTTACATTCACTGCTGATGCTCTAACACTAACAATGTTTTAAGTCATATAATGTTTTTCAGCCTTCTCTGCTTGTGTGGGTTTGTCGTTTGACAAAATCTCTCATACCTACTTGGATTTATCTTATCATTAGGAGTGTGATAGTGACTACTATCAGCACCTTCCTTAATATTTATAGGAGATCATTTTGACTGTCAAGGCAGAAGCAGAACCTCAAGATGACATTATTAAACATGATGCTGGTGAATACCAAGGATACCCATTCTAAACAGGTCTCATTATCACAAAGTCTGTGGACTATCATGAGCAAATCAAATATACACATTGTCAGCTTTCCTTTTAATAACATCGAAACTGACTTGTTGCTTTGCTCATCCTTTCCTACCAAAGCACTCTAATTCCAATGAAATCCCATCTTGTCCCAGAATTCTTTAAATTTCTGGCGTCAATCCATTTTTACTTTTCATGACTTTAGCAATCTGAGTCCTTTAGAATCAGCCTAATACATCATTGTTTAGGTATATGATTAAACAATCACTACTGTCAGGTTTATCCTCAGCTATGTTCTGAAATATTAACTTCTGGGACAGGTTCTCTACAGACCTTCTCTTGAACCGATTCTCAGAAACCCACAGAAACAATGTAAACAGTAAAAATAAAGGAAAACACAGAGAGCATGGAGTCTATAGTGCAAGTCCAGCTTGCACATATATTAAATATAAATTGAAATATAAAGCTCCATGAAAACTGCTGTTATACAGAACAAAGCACTCACAAGACAAGAATCTAAAAACCATGGACACATTCATCTCAAAGTATACAAGTCACATTAACCATTATTAAGATTCTCTACCCACAGTTGGGTATCAGGCCAATACTGTGCCAATAAGGGACTTAACCAAGGTACTACATTAAGCAGACACTATTTTTCTGTTTGGCTGGATTAATTTCTACTTAAAGGCTGCCCAATGTTTTCACCCTCTTAAACCCAAAGGCAATGGGCACCTGTCACTCTCAGTGAGGTCAGTGACAACCATTTGCACACATGCATGTGCAAAAGTCACACTGCATTGCTTTGTGTTAGCACCACCCCTGAGGTATGTGGTTGTCTAGGATGATGGAGAAAACACATAATGTAAGAAAACTTAATACTGTCAGGTGCAGCAGGGACCATTACAAGGATTACAAACTCAGCCTTACCTTTGTCACTTTTGCAGTGCTTTTGACAATCCTCAAAAGAGCAGTCTTAGTGAAAAGTGTAAGTCTTCACCTCTGCAGAAAGAACAGAAGTGAAACTTCATTACTGATGTGCTTTCCCACAAAAGGTGAAAGAAGGCCATGGCAAATATATTCTGCATTTAACACAATAGTTGTACCATTAAACATTTTAAAATTTGAAGAATAGTTTTCAGCAAAATTACATTTCAACTATTCCCTTTTTTATTAACAAAGAACTGCAAATCATGTGCCTGACCGTACAAAGGTGTAGCTGATAACAAATGCTGTGACAGAAAAGAGTTTGCTGAAAAAAAATTTAGAACACTGCAAAACATGTGATTAAAGTATGACCTTTTGTTTTACTTGGTAGAGGCATGATTGCATCAGAGAAAATAAATTCCTTGCCAATTTATTTACTAGTACCTTAGCAGATTTTAATTTTGTTGACACCTGCTCCTAAAAATGATAAAAGTACATCCATTCTTTTTCTCACACTAGCTTATTCGAATGCATATGAGGGCAATTACTTCTTGACAACTCTCTGATGAATAACTGTGCTCTTTGCTAAGCTTGTCACATTGATCGTTGGCCAGCAATGTAATTAATAAAGTATTGCTGTCCACACAGCACATTAATAACAAGCTTGAACTAGAGGTGGCAAGTCTGATAGATCCAGTGCGTTTTAATCTTTCATACCCTGCCAGCTCAGAAGATTAAAGAAAAATCTCTAAGATAATCTCCACATGCCAGCACTGGGTTCCATGACATCCCAGCCAGGGTTACAAACTTGAGACCTAATATTTCATGAATGCAACTCAGTTGGACTTTTCAAGCTTCATTTCCAAATGCTGCACTGCCTTGTGGCCACATAATTATTTATTTATTTCTCCTTCCTATTTAAACTCCTGAAAGGTAGAATTGATCAAAGTTGTCAGCTCAACCAGAATTCATTAGAAAATAATGGTCATAAATTCGGTGCACTCTGAAGCATTGCTTAATAATTCCATAACATTTAGAATGGAAACAATCAATCTAGGAAAGGTCCCACCTCTTCAATACAGGAAAGGATGAATCAAAGCTTGGTCATGAGCAGCAAGCCTGGAGCTTTCACAGATTTTATAGTAGTTTTAATTGTTGCTTTTAGAGTTGTGCCAACAAACAGGCTTTAAGCAGAAGTATTTTTTATTTCTAGGATACAATATGATTTTTTATTTTTTAGACAAGTTCTCAGAAGACAGCAAGTTAATTTAGTAGATATATATTTTAAAGAACCCCAAGAAGTTGCTCTGTCTTCCTCAGATGTATTGGTGCTTCTTTTTCACATTAAGTTCCAAGTACATCTCAGACCCTGGACCAATACCCATATCAGGTTCTTCTCTATTGTCTGTCCTTAGCTTTGCCTATCTTCCAGTTGCTTGAGACTGAACTTTTGCAGCCACAAGGAAACAAGGCACAGTAGAGTTTCTCCTCTAGGATCAGATAATAATCCTTCACTTGCACTAGCTTTTACCAAGCAGAAGCAATACATGGGATTAAAAACCACATGGCAGAAAGTAACATCTCTCTTCTTTTAGAGATATAAAATGCAGGGAAAAGGCTTCGAAGCACCTCATCAGTTCTGATCCCTAGTTGTCAATCAAGACTAGTTAAATGCTATGAATAATTACTGTAAGGATCCATGTCTCTACCTGAGCACACCATGCAGAGGGCAATGCTTCACATGCATTCACAGGTACAAAGTAACAGGCTGTCCTAACAATGACTATTTGCCTTCAAAGGGCACTTCAAATCTTTCACAGTTCCAACTTTATTGAAAATTGGTAATACTGATACCTGGCGAGAACTGTTCATATCCACACAGTTCTACAGAGAAATACAAGGATATCAGTAGTTGATAAGTCAGTACAAGAATTACCTATGGCAAAAAAAACCCCCACCAAACCAAAAACAGAAACAAAAACAAACCCAAACAACCAACCACCTAGTGTGATGCAGAATACCCAATCAAACCACTTTGTTGGTATCTCTCCTTAATTGTTTTGCTATTATGTAAATCTTAATACAAGAACATCAACATAAGGGAAAATATGTAGCCACCTAAAGAATGCAAAACCAAAAAGTATCAGAAAACACTTTTCACAAAAAGATACACCAAGTATTTGGAAAAATTGGATATAAATTGAAGAAAGTACTTATTGCCTCTAAAAAAAATAGGATTTTGTATCATTCAACATTGACTGAAGCCCATTCCAAATGTATTTGCTCAGTACTTCAAAGAGGATTTTTCAAAGCAAAAGGAAAAAAAAAAAAAGAAAAAAAAATTTTAAAAAAGAATCAGTGCAATGACATAGAAAATGAACAAGCACAAGACAAAGTCAGGCTTCTAAGTGATTACTATAATAAAAAGATTACAATTCCATGATCAGAAGGATGAGGTTGTCCAGAAGACTGAAAAAACATTAAAATGGGACAAAATTTAAGAGTGAGGGGTAGAACATAAGATCAAGTACTACATTAGAAAGTTTGCAGCCTACCAAAAATACTTAGACAAACTTGACAACAGCATTTATCACTATCATGCCTGCACCACCACAGCAAACACAAGGTTAAAAGGTATTCAATGAGACGAAAACTACAACAGTAAAATAGGATATGGAAAGTTGAGTCCAATGAGGACTGAATTTATTTCAATAGCATGAGCAATAAGGCACTGACAAGTTACCAACTGAAAACTTGTTTATCTGCCTTCCCATCAAGAGTGGCATCTGTGCCTGGCATGCTTCAGTTACTCACACTGCAGACCCCACACGATGCTGGCTGGGCACAAGTGCAACACCAAGGCAGCAACCTCAATGTGTACTAAGCTGATTCTGATTCTGCTCCTGCAAGCATTGGCAGTTCAACACCTTAAGTTAAGAAGCAGAAAGGACTCCTAAAGAGATGTAAATAAGCCCAGTGTAGCTTTTCACTAGTGTAACAGTAATGATTCCAGCCTCCCTGTTTGATACTGCATTGTGCAACCTAAACCACATATTACTTAGATTTCTAAGAAAGTCTCAAGTGAATTACTCACATTGTCCTGCATCACAGATATTGACCTCAAATTTATAAGCAATATGCCTGGATGACTAGTGTTCCCCTGTGAAGACAGTGGGAGGGACTATCTGACATGTTGCTGCATAATACCTTTCTAAATTTCTCTCAGGTGTGTCAGAAGAGCAATGCGACTTCTCAGCACACCACCTCAGGCGAAGACCAGATGACTACTGAAGTTTCTATTCTAGCTGGCAAGCACAGTCCCACTAAAATTCTTTTTCCTCCTTAGGTTGTCAAGGTACCAGAAAGCCTCAGGATAAAGCTTTCCTTGGCAATCTGAAGTACTGCAGTCCTGTCTCAAGGTTATGGCTGACAGCAACCTGCTCAGCTGTAGAGAGAGATTTGCTGTCTATTAGACTATCTCATTGTGAGCTAAACCCAGCTCACAGCCCAGGCAAGTATTATACCCATAGGCAGTTAATTAAAGATGCTCTCAGACTCCTAATAGCCCTTCGGTCTTCAATACCTTGCTTCACTTTGCCAGCAATGGATTCTGTGCCATCAGGCTGTCTTGCTATGAGAGTTTTAATTATACTTTATTTCATCTTTGGTTTCAAGGGCATGTTTAACACCCTTTGGCTAACACAATGGGCTATTTGTCTATTTACATTATATTAGACTAAAAGTGACATAGCAGAAGCTATGTGGATTTTAGAAGCTTCTTCACAGTCTATTTTAATAGAAGAGTTTAATAAGGATATCTTGACTTTTGATAATGAAATGAAAGTTTATCAAGGAGGCATAATATACTGGCAGTGGATTGAATCACAGTTTGCACTTAATTTGAAAGGTGGCTTTCAGAAGATAACCCATGCAAACTAGTTGTCTCTCCTCTATGTGTTTAAGGATTGCAGGAGGAAAAAAAGGCATTTTTATTGTAATCGGTGAACAGAAAGACAGTGGCACCCAATCACAAACCCAGTTAAAATAATCTGTTAGGAGTGTGACTAAAAGCACTTTCCTTATAACACACCACTTTCCCAGCTTAATGTACCAGTTCAGCAGCAGAGATTCATTCTACCATGAAATTTAGCATGCAGCAAACTCATTTGGGAAAACAGTATGCATGTAAAATGTCGCTGGAAAGGGTATCATGGGAAACAATCTTATAATGGCCCACTCAGGATGGATAGATAGGTGCTTGCAGACAGTATAAGTGAACTCACAATTCTCTAAAATGGCAGAAGCCTCAAGAAAAAGGTATAGAAATATTCAAAATTTAATGGCTAGAGATTGCACTATCAAGTGCACTCTGCATAAGCAATATAAGGTGAGATAGCTTAACAATAAATGCTGGAGTTAAGAAAGAGGAAACTGCTGGTGGATTCATCCATCTGCCCATGGGTGAATTATGCCATCAAATGAGAAGTGGTAAAGACCCACATCCACTTCTACATATCCTGTTCTTTATTGGGCCAATCTTTTTTTCAATGAAAGAGAATGTTTGACCTTAGGGAGTTAAACAGTAAAAACAATATTTTAAAACTTCTAAAAGGAGGCTGTTACAAACAGCTCCTTCCAAATGCATTTGTTCTTTCAGTTATCTAAAAGGTCTGTTGAAGGCAGCTGTTATAGCAGGAAACAAAAAAAAATAAAATTTCAGTCATCTTTCAAAATGATAGAGGAAGAATTTTTTCAAGGAAGTCTTCAGAGTGAGGAAAGGTACAATGCAGTGATGACAAGTCAGACAACTAAATGGTAAAGTCCTGCCTTCAATCAACATATGATCCCTGCAAGCCCCAAAAGAAATGGGTCCTATCACTTCATAGGGAGTGTGTCACACTGCCCCAGTCAAGATAATGGATTGGTTGTTTTTTGTTTCTGTTTGTTTTCATAGGGACACATTTTTTTTTTATCAAATGTGCTCACAGAAACTGAAACCAATCCCCTATGACTGGGAAGGAATGGTCTTAAAAGGAGTTTATAGGCATTTTCTAGAATGTTGGGGACCAAACTTAGCTAAAGCAGACACTGAGAGTAGGAATATGTTTTAGCTCGTCATCTCCATCAGTTAGCATGTGTTTCAAATGAGAATACTCAGGAAAAAAGGATGAGTATCAGAACCTTTGCCAAACATCCTTTCTCTGCAGGAAAGTAACTGATCACAGTACAGCAGTGATCCCCACCAGCACACTTGTCCTGTCAGTCTTCTGGTTTGAAACTGATGCCTGTGGCAGCTCCAAGCCTGAGGTAGCTTAGGCACCGTCAGGCATTCTAGTACAGCTGCTACAAAAAGCACATTTTTATGGCTGCTGTCATTACACAAAAATCTAAGCAGAAGGTAACTCCTCCTTACCTAGGACCTGCAGTCACCAAGGGCCATATTGACAGGAAGTAATAAAATGCAGAATAAAATACAGCATCATAAGCATCTTTAATGTCATGGGACTTTATTCACCAATGGCTAGAGGAATTTATAGAATCATAGAATGTTTAGGGCTTGAAGGGACCTCCAAAGGTCATCTAGTCCAGACCCCCTGCAGTGAGCAGGGTCACCCTTAACTAGACCAGGCTGCTCAGAGCCTTGTCCAACCTCACCTTGAATATCTCCAGGGATGGGGCCTCAACCACCTCCCTGGGGAGCCTATTCCATTGATCTACCACTCTCAAGGTAAAGTACTTCTTCCTGATATCTAGTTTAAATCTACTCTTTTCTAATTTAAACCCATTACCCCTTGTCCTTTCACTACAGGGCCTTGTAAACAGCCCCTCTCCAGCCTTTCTGTAGGACCCCCTCAGGTACTGGAAGGTGACTATAAGATCGCCCCAGAGATTTCACTTCTCCAGGCTGAACAACCCCAGCTCCTTCAGCCTGTCCTCATAAGAGAGGTGTTTCAGCCTCCTGATCATCTTTGTTGCCCTCCTCTGGACCCGCTCCATCAGGTCCATGTCTTTCCTATGTTGAGGGCTCCAGAACTGGATGCAATACTCCAGGTGAGGTCTCACCAGAGCAGAGTAGAGGAGCAGAATCACCTCTCTCAATCTGCTGGCCACACTTCTCTTGATGCAGTTCAGGATGCAATTGGCCTTCTTGGCTGCAATTGCACACTGCTGGCTCATGTCCAGCTTCTCATCTACCAACACCCCCAAGTCCTTTTCTGCAGAGCTGCTTTGCAACACCTCATCCCCAGGTTGATAGTGAGGGTTGTTCTGACACAGGTGCAGGACTCTGCATTTAGTCTTGTTGAACCTCATGGGGTTCCCCTGGACCCATCTCTCCAGCCTATCCAGGTCTCTCTGGATGACATCCCGTCCCTCCAGCCTTTCAACAGCACCACTCAGCTTGGTGTCATCTGCGAACCTGCTGATGGTGCTCTCAATCCCATTGTCAATATATAAAATATAAAAGATATTAAACAATATAAGTTCCAGTACAGACCCCTGAGGGACGTCACTGTTCTCCATCTGGACATCGAGCCATTGACCACCACCCTCTGGATATGACCATCCAGACAATTCATGGATGGTCACATCCAGGAATTTAAAGTTTAAATTTAGAACAACTTAGTGAGGCCTGATGTAAGGGATGACTGTCAGGACAACATACAATATTCAATAACATGAAGGTGATGGATGCAGCTGGGATGAAACCAGCATGTGGAAAGAAAGCTTATTTTTGAAATAACATGCTTTTAATAATCATCTGAAGTAAATCAGTGCTAGCCTCTGAGGATTCATTCAATAGATTTTTGGAGCAAATACCCATGTAGGTGACAAGAAGTCTTCTGTCTAGAAGAATTAATTTCTGGAGAGATCACTAGAAAAAGGTGCTCAGCAGTCTATAGCAACTCCTGACTCTGGGACACACTGGTGACGGCCTAAACAGACAGACAGTTCAGCACTGAGAAAATAAAAGATGGGAGCAAATCACAGTCAGTCAGTTACCCAGTCAGATAAATGCTGCTCAAAATCTTTGCTGTACTGTCTTATGAAGAAGGAGGTTATGGACAGTTTAAAGAAGAGATAACATTTCTGATAGTAGTAGAAAAATCATGGCCAGCAGTAAAGCAGTAACATCATGTGAGTATCTCACAGTCTATTTTGTATACTACTCACTGAACCTCTGTTAAAGACTGAGGAATGAAGAAGAAAACTACTCTAAAGTGACAGAAAAAAATAAAGTTTCCAAGCAAAAGAGATATGTAAAGGTTCAGATGTCAAAAAAAAAAAAAAAAAAAGCACAACTGGAACTGGCTTTTCAGTCTTCCAGAAGCAATAAAATAAATGCTCTATATTTGGAATCAATGACTTAGTATAAATTGTGATAGGCTTATGTATGCTGCTAGCTATTTTATAGAATTGTCTTGAAGATTGCCCCTATATACACTGAGACCTCTGTAAGAAGTTTTGCTTAAAGAAAAAAAAAAACCAAACACACACACACAAAAAAAAGCCAACCCAAAAAACAAATATATAAGCACATTGCCTTTGGTGCATCAAAACTCTCCATCCTCTCCCTTCTCAACAGTCTAAGATATCCTGGCACACATCCTTTCCAACATCACTAGTTTGTCATCTTCTTGTCTCAGAGAGTACCACAGCATTGCAGGGACCTTTTTAGTACATGGCCTAAAATATTACAGCACCACACAGCAATCACATCAAGGCTGTGATCAGCTCAGTTTTTTTCCATTGCTTTGCTCATGCTGCTCTGTTTCGTACCCTTGCTAGAACAGCCAAAGGCACAATGGAAATACTGCGTCAGAAGAAAAATGTCCACTACAGATACATTTTTGCTCAAACAAAATGGAAATATTACTATCTTCAAGAGTGTAGGAGTAAAAATCAAGAGCTAAACTTTTTGTTTGTTTGATAAAAAACTAAACTAGAAATATACGGTAGATTTATTGTTTTGAACAACCCAGCAGCTGCAAGATGACTGTAGGCAGACAGCAGTTAATCCCATTACTTCGCTTGTATCCTGAAAGTCAAAGTGCAAAAATAAGAACCAGAACACAACTCTAAAAAAGCTCATTTGATAGTCTGGGCAACTATCCAAGCACACTGTTACATAGACAGTTATATATCCTGTCACTCTAAGTGTACAGTCTGCCCAGTATTTACAACTCAGTAGAAAAATAAAATGATGAAAGGGTGTGCAGATTGTGAGCATAGATAACTACATTGTTAAGGAGGATAAATAAAGTAGAGAAAAAGTGCAAGAAACTAAGGTCCATATACTGAGAAGACTGCAGTAGAAAAGTATCCACTGGACTTTAAGAGATTTTTATATTTGAGCAGAATGTTCCAGCATCACTGCTGACAGGCAGTATGGGTTGCACGCTGGTACAGGAGGTTCCTTCCTCTACACTTGGCTTTAATAGCATTTGTTGGTGAAAGGCTGGACACTCACCTGCAGAGATACATACAAAGGGCACCGTAAGGATGCTGAGTGTATCACAAGACAGTGTCCTTGAAAGCTTAAGGTATATTTATGGTTTGTTGGTTTTTTTTCAAGTAACAATCTAGTATTTAATTCCCAGGTTCTTGCAAATCAGCATCACTGACTTGTACCTTAACTTAAAACAGTTGCTCTTCAACAAATTTTAAACATTGTCATCTTGGGAATGACCTTCTGTCAAGACAACAAAATTTAAGTAATTCAGTATGAAGTTACAGATTTCTTTCAATTGATAAAAGCACCCCATATATGTGAAATGAGTGAAACCAAAACAGAATGAGTGAAACATGTCAGCCCCAACTTCTAACGGCTGAGATCTGGCACTTCATTCTGCAACACTATCATAATTTAATTCATGACTGTTTAGTTTTTGGAACAGCTGGAATCACCTCTACCTGGCCAGTGTGCCAGGGTCCGGAAACGCCCCAATATGAATATTCAGTGCAGAGCCATAGGATATTGCTGCTCAGTCTGCATTTAGAGAAGACAAGGAAAGTGTGTGTCATGGATGAAGCATTCATTCCTTACGCAGATCAAGCAACTCTGATGCCCAGAATTAATCAGTTCAGTTATATTCTATCACTATTTTTAACACTTTTACCCTATAAATACATTCACAGGCACTATTTAAAAGTCACTCTTGTTCAGAAAAGATGGAACACAACAGCAGGAAGACGTTACACAATAATACACTAGGGTGAGCTATATGTAACAGAAGCTTGCCAAGACTAGTTATTCCTCCTTTTTGGTAAGACTGCAGTCTTTTTTTCCTTATGCTGTCTCACTTGAGGGTCTACATGAGTATATAGTCAAGAGATGAAAACCTTCCTTTCATATGACACTCTTTCAGGCTGTCAACAGCTTCACTGCTGTGACACCAAACCAGCTTTTACACTGCTTTGTGAACACACAACTGAGTCATACACTGAAGGCCTGAGTGGCCAGGCACAGCATTCCAGGATTATTCCCACAGCTTTGAGCCCCAGTGCACTTTGTGAGGAACGGAACCTGACTTCAAGGCTGCAGAAGACATTTTCCCCCCTCTTTCCCACGGCTGTTGCCATTAGAATCCACAAGTTTCACTTACTGTCTCTTCGTGTAGCTTTCTTCTCCCATTTATCATTCACATAATAGAAGCATGCCCCTAAACTAAATAGCTCAAGTCAGGTAAGGTAATACAATACAATAGAAGTACAAGTTGTCTATCTTCCCAGGGACACACAATGTGTAAAAAGCTTTTATAGCTCCAGATGCCTATATTATTGAATATAAAATAAAAGCATTGTTTCTAGTTCCACTGGACAACTGACTTATGACGTATCCTCACAGGATATACTGCTTTACAATAAGAACATTATATCTTGAATCTTACATTACATAAAACAAAACAAAAAAACAAAACAAAACAAAACAACAAAACAACAACCAAACAAAAACAAAAAAACAAACCCCACACTGATAAAAATCTGTTTTGAAGTCCTGCAATATAAATTAACGCAGCAGGACTTCAACTATAATAATTTAACTTGTCAGTTCACATCATTGACAACCTTGAAGAATGCATGGAGCTTAACCAATCAATACTATAAATTGTTTGGATGGCTCGGCAGGAATAACCCGGTCTTAATTTGAGGTCAGATCTTATTCCTTTTAAGTCTCATTAGCAGAAGTCAATATAAATCCAGAAATCCAAGGACAAAAGCAGAAAGCTTTGTATCAACAGATACAACAAGTAAAAGAAAGCCATGTTCAGTGGAATTGTCTGCATCCTACTGCAATCTCTTGCAAGCCTTTGGCAAGGAACAAAAAAGCATATGGAATCACCAGCAGTCAGATAGAAGAGTTCTCCTTATCGCATTTCTAGGAACTATATATTTTCTTAAGTTTGAACTGCAGATGAAAAATCAACTACAGAAATACCAGACCAGATTCTCAATTGGCACAAAAAGGTTTCACTCTAAGGAATTTTGCAGAGAAGGCCAATTTCTATCAACTGAGTGTTGAAACAGCATACTTAAAACAATTGCTGCCCTTCACCTCTCATTTTCCCAAGCAATTCCCTTTATACCTGTCCCATCTCATGACTTTATACAATCATACTGCAGAGATACAAGCCAATTTTGCATTACATGACTACCTCCATGAGCAGCACAATGACACAGAGCATCCAACAAGCTGCGTCTCTAAGTCCAGACACACAGGCTCATCCCTGTAGTCCCAGCCTCAAATGCTCAAAGGCAATGCAGCATAAGGGAAGCTAGAGCTACCCACACTGTATGAATTAGGGCCCACTGTGCTGGTACCAGCTTATAAGGGATCTTCAGAAGAGGGGCATTTTGGCACTAGTATGGAGTAGGCCCTTTGAATACAGATCTATTAAACTGATGTGCAAGAGACTGAAAAACACTGCTTTAGTCTTTCTCACATCCTTCCCAACAGCTACATTTAATCATTCCCAAAGCTAAGGAACTCCTCACGCCAAAATGTCCAACAGCTTACAACCAAGCCAAGTAGCAATATGTGAACTTGACTAAAATTAATATGAAAACTTTAACTGTCAGATAATTAGCGAACACACTTTTACCTCAGCCTAAGATGCACCTCCAGATGTAAAAAAACCTAGCGCTAGAACCCAGCCTACCACATTTGCCCACACAATGCAATCATCTATACATGGAGTTCCAGAAGGAAACCAACATACTAACTAGTTGTGAATGCTGACTTTCAGGAAAAAGTGTGTAGCCAGATGAAGTAGCACCCCATGCACCCAGAAATCAAGTTCAAGCAGGGTCATCAGCCTGCAGACAGATTCTTCAGCAGCAGAGTAAATATGGAAGAAGCATGCAAAACACTAATATTTTTAAGAGCTAGTTGGAGGCCAAGTGTGTAGGCTGAACAGTTGTAAAATAATAATTTAGCTAAATAAATTCAAAGACTAGAAACATTGTTATCTCTAGAAGAAGGCAGTGGAAAGCAATACTGCATGGTAGTGACGTCATTTTTAAAAAACTGAAGGTATTCAACAATCTTCCCATTTCCCCCCACTTAGGTGCTCTGTTAGTCTATATGAAAAAGAAGTTCTGCTTCACAGCTGAGACACTCAACTCCTCAGAAAAGTCCTGAGCCTGCTTAAAACACAGTTAAACAGAATGAAAATAAATGTTTCCATGGACTGTTATTCAGTTGCATGGGTAATATTAACTGATGGTTACAGAATTGGCTGTGCTTCAAATGAAAAGAGATTCCTTGAAAAATCTAACAGGGCAGCAGCTGCAGCTATTCAAATCAAAGCAAATTTTGTAAGCACCACTGCATCCAAGCTCTTAGTATTACAGTGCATAAGACTGAGTCAATATTTAAATAGGAAGGCCAAGGAAGCATAAAAAAAAAAAAATAAAAAACCCCTACCTTTTGTAATTCCATATATACTGAAGCACATTCAAGATATGCTTCAAGGTGCCTGTTTCCAATTTCAGCTATTACAGACTGTTGACTCCGTTTTACCTGTTGCAGACCAACTGTAAAACTACAGAAAGATTGCTGAAACCAGTTCTGAAATATCACTTTGGCCAGCTAAATCAAACATAATTTGTTTTCTGAAGTAAGGCTGCTGAAATAATTTTGATGATCAGCAGTCAGTGGTATAAATGAGCATAGTTTCAGTCACATTAAGTGTGGTTTCTCCCCCAGCAGTATTCACAACTCACAAAGCGTGTGATCTTTCAACAGTTCAAGGACAAAAAGCAAGGTGTCCATCTTACAGGTGGTGCAGAAAGAGCATTCTGAGAAAGTTGGATTTTCACTACACTCAGATTGGTGTAATTTTCACTTAGGTAAAAACTAATGCTTTAATAATTAATTGTAGAACATCAACACATTCAGAGAGAGGACAGTGAAAAAAATTGTTTACCTTATTAACATATGACTATATCTTACAACTTATTTCCATTGTATTTCCAACTTATTTCCACAAAGGCCATCCCAGTCACAGTTTATCCATACAGTACTCTGCCACTTATAATATATATACACAAAACCTTTTTGTCCTACAAGAGATTCACAAAAACATATAGTATTCTCCCCTGCCAAGTGTTAAGATGCTCCAAATTTTCAACAATGTACTCTCATGATTAAGATAGAAAACAAGGCCTGCAGTAGCCTCACATGCATCCACTTTGCAGGTGAAACAATTCTGGGATACACAGATTTATGTGTTTGTATTTTTTCATGGAAATATGGAGCACTGTCAAGTGTTTAACTTCTAGTTAATACCACAGCACAGAAAGGTCGTTTGAGAGCAACCCTCAAAGCCAAGGTTTTGTAAGGTATTTTGCTTCAAAGGAAGGTGGCTTCTGGTAAATGGTGCTTCCCTCTGAAATTTATTTGCCCTGAACTGAATATTGCACTTAGGAAAGAAAACTGAATGAGGTATCAGGGAGGAAGTTTTAACTTTCCAACATGAAAGCTCTTAGATACACAATGTAAGACACCATGACTCCTAAGATGTAGGCACCTTTACAGAAATAAGAACAACTTGTCTGTGGGCAATTTTCACTGGCTGACTTGGTTGAGAACTCCATTTTGGAAATTCCCACCAACAATATAATACTACTGTGATGTCTTTTTTATCAGAGAACAAAGAAGTTGTCTTTTTCATTAGAAATATCCCACATTCACAGCTTTTTGATTGTGTCAGTACTAAAGAATGACTCAAAGGAGACATGTGGTGTCCAAATGAGGTGAGTGTCTCCTGGCTAGTACTCCCAGAGCTAGAGGATGATTCTGATACCAAGATTGCTAGCAGTTTAAATGCAGTTTGATTATATGGATCCAGTGTAATCAAACCCTGGCACTACAATTTTCCTTCTGAAGCACTTTAACCACAGACACTGCTTCTTTTTCAAGATACTTTACTATCCATCAAGTACCACTGTGTTCTGTATGACACTCCCAGCTTTAGTCTTCATATATGGTTAGCACTACTACATGGCTAGAAGATCACTACTGTGTATGAAGGACTTGTTTATGCATTGTTAGTACTGATCCTGTCATCTCCACATAATGGTGTTGAGGTACATTTTTAGCCCTAGTTTACCTGACTATCAATGCTGTTTACATTAATTCATTCTTGATGAACAACATATCTTTTACAAGTTCCTATTCAGCACACTGTCCTTCAAGTGATAAAACTGAGAAAGTAACAAATCAATAGCATCCAATCGAAGTATGGCTCAGTTTTGTACTTTTGGTTGAAGGAAATGAACTAGTTACCAGCCATCTAGTTTTCAGATGTGCTATCAATCATGGCTAAACAGTTTATCTTTCAATACAATAAACCAGATCCAACAAAACAATTAGAAAAAAAGTGATGTTACAAAACATAAAAATTCCATTCATTAAGTCCTATGGTATAATCTGAAAATAAAGTAGTTCTACAGATAATTACCAAATTTCCATATTTATAAGAAGATGGCACATATGGGGATAATAGCAAAAATGGAAGTACCACTTTCCTATTAATATGGAAATTCAGAAATTATTTGAGCTATCTGTTGTAAATCAACCTTCTCATTTTTTTTCTGATGGAAATGCCATTTATGCACTACATTAAATTCCAAAATTCCTACTGCAACTCCCTTTTTACTTTGATAAATCACTGTAATGGCTGTCATGCTTCTCCTTAGTTCAGACAGCTCTGCTCTTAGATTAAAATGGGCCAAATCTATACTTGGTGCAATA
Source organism: Ceyx melanurus (assembly GCA_024611195.1). Classification (NCBI taxonomy): domain Eukaryota; kingdom Metazoa; phylum Chordata; class Aves; order Coraciiformes; family Alcedinidae; genus Ceyx; species Ceyx melanurus. The sequence goes on along the minus strand of JANHGL010010784.1, from coordinate 81,969 downwards.
CCACTAAAGGATTTGGAATTAGAGCAAGGAAGTACTTACTCTCACAGCCTTATTTGCTTAGTTCAGTAGCCCAGAGAAGATGATGCAGAGCGATAAGGAGCTGCATTAGTCACTGAAACTGACCCAAGAGTGCGATAGGATTTTTAAGCCAAATGTCACCTGCTCACACTATAGGAGCAGCTTAGTGAAAGCTGTCACGAACAAAAGGGTTTTCAATAATTTGTTTTTATAATAAGAATTGCACATGGTCATGGCAAACAGTCCTCTTCCATAACGCAGTGTAGCAGTAGATGCCTTCCTATAGAGCACAAGAAGAGCTGTTTGTCATTATGTAGCAATGAGCCCATAGATGTGGGAATCACAGTATATTTTCAAATGTTGCCCCTCTAAAGACATCATTCCTCTTTCCCAAAAGTGGTTACACTATTTTGTGACAACTCAAGAAGATGTGATAGTTGGCACGAGATAATAGCTTATAGCAGGACACAACATGGATCACCTGCTTATTAATGAAAAAAGTTCTCTTGAACAAAAAGAGGAAATAATAATTTTGATGCCTAATGTTGTTCCTCCAGTTGCCCCATGTATAAAACTTTTGCTTTCTCAAATGACCATCAGAACATATCTGACTTAATAATTTGCTGCTCTAAATTATAGTTGAAATTACAGTGAATACTCAGCATGTTAAAATAATGTTTGTACTCAGCTATTCACAAGGTAAACCACTAATATGACATTAAAAAGATCAGAAGTTTTTATGCTTCCCAATGGGGTTTCACATACATGGAATAAGCATGTTCCTCAGGATGATGCTACTTTATTCAAATCTTGGAAGAGAATCCCATCAGGCCTTTTTAGATAGCACCTGCTGCCTGCACAGCCTCCCAGACAGTTGGCTGGACTGGCACTGCAAAAGCACTACCCTGCTGGAAGCAGCAGCACTCATTTCTGTAGTTTTCTAATTTCTGTAGCACTAATTCACACAAGAGGTGAGATGCTGAAGCTGCATCGATCAATATCAGCTCTGCAAAACTGTCTCTATGGGAGACTTTTTTTTACCCTTAAAGAGTCAAATAACATGCTGCTTGACTACTCAGCAGTAGAGCCTTGGTAAGCATGAATGAGGAAAGATGATTCTCACTTTTGAGGATAAATTTATTCTTCCAGTGACTCAGCAGGAAGAAAATTTGGCTATTATCGTGTGCATAATTTAGCTCTAAGTGGATCCCAAGATCTTTAAAGGACCCTCCAGTCTACCTGCTCTGAAACAGAGCTCTTCAATGTGTACTTCTTCCAGACTCCATTGTTTCTTCTGACTAGTCCACATAGCAATAAGCTGGCAGTTGGCACAGAAAGCCTGCAAATGCTCTATAGGATTGTACAGACACATCATCCAAACCAGTCCCACAGGCAAGGCTGCAAAGAGTATTACAGCCCAACCAGTCACATGCTTGTCATCACTTCAAACCTAGGGTCAAGAATACCATGAGCGTCATTTATACTGTTCCTTATCACCCTGAACATGTCCAAACTGTGTGACTGTGTTCAGCCTTTACTCTTCTCCAAAGTCACTTCAAATGCTTTTAAAGCAAAGTTCACATTTAGATAATGGAAGATTTAAAAAAATCAGTCATGTGGAGGTTAATGAGGAGCCATAAGCCCTGCTGGTACCTCCTGTTCACTGTGCCGCTCTGCATCCTGAGCCACATAGAACCCTCAGCTACAAGTTATGGGGTTTCCCTTCCTACCACAACACTCTACAGAAAAGCACAGGCCAAAACTTAAAGGGCATTATGACATGAATAATTTGTTTCAGTAATTGAGTAATATTGGTTTCTTGTGATTATTGCTACCAGCTCCTTTCACATCTACAACTATGGTCTTTTTAACATCTGAATATTTCATAGCCAGTGATCAGTGATGCATGTATCAGCAAATTTAGGAAAATTCACTCCTCTAGTGTTCCCTGACTTCATGAGAACATGTTTTCCTAGCCAATTATACTATTACTCTGTGGTTTGCATTTCAATTCAACAGAATTACCATGCCAAAAGATTCTGAACACTAATGTTGAATGGGAGCAGTAAGATGATTTGCACTTAAGATGCAGGTGTAAAGACAGAACCATAAGATATGCCAAAAGATTCCACTTTCCTTACAAGAATCCAGACCACATCAAGTTGATGAGAATAACTGTAGTTTTCACCAGAGTACCAATCCACACTGTGCTGCAGTTTCAATGAAAAAATGACCAAGAAGAAAACGCAACTCAAAAAAAAGCAGACTGTCTATATGCACAAGCACTCATTAGTACATTATAAAATAACTGAAGAAAGAAGATGATAAAGAAAAAAAAAAGTACACCTTACAACATTCACTTGAATTGTATGCAGTCTTTGTAGGCAACAGGATCTTGAAGAAGAGTTTCAAGGGAAGTCTTGTAACTACACAAAACCCAAAGTGGTGCTCTATGAATACTGCAAGACAAACCAGCAGACAGATGGGAGATTAGTAGTAATAAAACTGAAAAACAAGTAGAAAATTTGAGAAAGATTTTAAAGCCTGGGGCAAATACCAAAGGATCTTTCATTAGCCATCCCATGGGCTGACATCCTCCTGCAAACCCTCTTAGGCAGAGATGAATATGCCCAATACTTGCAAGTAACCACAATCAACAAGACCCATGCATTTGAAGACAAGATAACAAAATAGTGAACTCAATTTAACATGAGGCATATCTAACAGACTCATTGGCACAGGGCAGGTGATCTACTATAACAGGGGCTAATTTAAACAAGTTGCAGTTACAGCAAGTGAGGCTGGAGAAGATCTTTTCCTAACAAATGACAATATCTGGAACAGAGTTGACAGCAATGCGCTTAAGGGCCTCAGCAAAAATGCCTATTTCAGCTTAGAGCTGTAATATTAAGGTCTCCGCTAAACAGCTCACATGCAGTGTCTGCACTGCATTGCAATTCAGCTCCTTCAAGATCAAGATAGGTACAGAAACAAATTGAACTCCAGGGAACTCCTGCAAGCACAAGACCTCAGACAAAGTAGAATCTTCCAAGATCCATCAAGCTATCTGGAAAAAAAAAATATTTAAAAAATCTCCCAGGTCTGCTTATCTCTCCACCCACGCAGAGAACTAGCAAAAGGTTATGAATCCTAACTCAGAAAGCAACCACCTCAGCAAAAAGGTGGCACAATATTCCTCACTCCCAAGAGACAGATCCAAGTTAGTGCTAACCCTTTCCTTTCAGGAAAGGCATAGACAGAAATAACAGATGCATTGCCTGGGACCAGGCTCCTCTCAAATTCAAGAGAAAACAGAAAACTGCCTTTTGAGTTGACTCTCAGATATTCCTGGAGTCTCTTCCTTTCTGTTAGGCTTTGGTCAAACCTCAGCTGCAGATTCTGGAAGGCACTTGTCCAGTTCACACCAGATTGCTTTGAAACAACAATGTATTATCAAGATGCCAATCCAGTTCCTCTAAGCACATTTTCCAGGGACTAACAAGCAGGAGAGAAGGTGCTCTCAAAAACTCCTTGTACAGATATATTAGAGGAAGCATTACAGCACCATCCTACTACAGCTGCCAAGCAGGAGAGTTTTTCAGCACACTGCGAAGAAAGCAAATTAAGACGCTTACTCTTTAACAGAATAAAATCAGGACAAACTCCGCTGATCCTACACAATCACCACTGTAACAAATAGCAAAGCAAAATAGATGTGTGGCCTACCAGCTGCAGTACTTTGAGCTGCCAGAGCAAAAACTTATAGAATATTTCTTTTGCTGATTGAAATCTGTAAAACACACTTCAACATCTGTTAGAACAAGATGTTTGTTTACCACATTCCCTTACAAAATGGAATTATGTTTCTTACCTAATGTACTGAAGAATTTTCAGATGAAAGAGAGATGTTTATGATAGCCATGCAGGGTGTAATTGAAAGAATATTTCCGGATAAAGATACCATATGTTTTGTATTTCTATTGAACCTATAAATATCTCAGTAACAGTTTGAGGCCATAAATACCATGATTGGTAAGATTTTTATGCATTTGCTTAAGGCTTTTATTACTTTCAATTATCAGTTTGCTAACAGCATCTCATTTTCTTCCCACTGCATAGCAGTATTCCCAAGGATAAATTCTGAGATGTCAATAAGATCACTGCAATGTGTACAGACCCAAGCAGCACTGAGGCTCATGTAACTGGCTTTCACAAGGCGCAGACACCGAGTCCTCCCTCCACTCCCAACCGTCATGTGCTCTCTACAGGATGTGACCAGAAAGATTTATTTGCTACCTAAATTTCAGGGTAAGATGTGGGAAGCCTTCAAAATGCAAACCTCCAGGAAGTCCCAGCTGCACAGCAGAGCTATGTAATGTAACTCTTCCTACACAGCACATTAGCAGGAATAGTGGAATGTGAGCATAAAGAAATCCAAGCTCCTAGAGAAGCAGATATGATGACACCATATAAGTGACCACAAAAACTCTTATTTGCTTTACAAAAAATAATAAAATATAGAACATATAGAGGGTTTTTTCCAGATCCTTCAATTAGATTTTTTTTTTCTCCTATAAACGGAAGAATCTGTCCAACGTTACAAGGAAAGGTGCTACTTGCACTGCTTTTTTATTGCTTATTTTTTGTATTATGGTACAAGAACTCTGCCTGTCCTTTTTTAATGAAAAAAAAATTTACTGTCAGTTTTGTTAAAATTGATTTGTGAATTAGCGTCCCATTCACTTGGAAAGATATGTTCCTAAGAAAAAAGGAACTTTTTCAGCCTTTGCTTATTGCTTTTTCAGCTTTCCTCACAAGATATTGTTCTTTTACTGAAGTTTCATGCAGTTAAAAGCTCATAATGTCTCAACACAAAAATTAGAGGATGTCAGAGAATACCAACACTGCAATTTTTATGTGCACTGTTCCATGATGCCAATAACATTACTCAGATGCACAAACATTAAAACAGAGTTTTCAAGTTGAAGAATTCAACTATGTGTATCCACCCAACAAAGAAGCTACTGAAGATGTGTGCTTCACTGAATTTTTACAAATGCCAGCATATTTTGAAGTCTTTGGAGTCCTCCTGATTTCCCCATTTTGCACAAAGATCAGCACATGGCCCAGACCCTTACCAGATGAAACAAAGCAAAAGCATTCAGTGACACTCCAGCTGAGAGCTTGCAGTACTATCAAGAACTCCACCAGTCAAGATGACAACATTTTTTCCCCTAAAGAGTTTAATGATCAGAGTTACAGTTATTTTCTTTTAAGCTATGAAAAAAAGGTAGGACCTTTATTTAATTATTTATTTTAAATTAAGGCTCAAATGCAAAAAAATTTGTTTGCCAAAATCAATGGTAAGTGTGGAATTTAAATAAGATATACATTTTTAGAAGAAAATGCTCTGAGCCTGTGGTCTACAGTACCCATTTAAGTATTCAGAAATTCAAGACTGAATTTCCTAGACAGTGCAAAATAATCTACACTCAGAAATTTTATTTTCATTTGTTTTAATTTTTCTTCAATGATTCATTTATTTCAAGTAATGCTACAGGAATGTAAGAAGGATAAAGGGATTTATACATGTGTATTTCCAATATAACAGTTATTCAACAGCTACAAATCCTGCCACCATGGCTCTGACAAAATAGCAGCTTTGTAAATAGCTCATTTCCTACTGCTCAAAGTACTACTGATCATGAGGACACCATACTTGCACCTCATGATTTTAATAAGATTTTTATCAACCATTTGATAAAGAAAATTATATTAGGTCCCATTCAAACAGAGCAACCTGACTTTTGCAGGGTTATGATGCCACTGTCAAGCAATGACCAGTATCCTAGCTTACACTGTCCATCTTTCTGGAGTGCACAGGAGGTATCAAAGCAAGACAAATATTGGTGGAGGGTTTTGAACAGAGGACTGACAAGTGACTCTTACGGAAAAGAAAAAAAAATCTGATTTAGGACACAACCCTTTTCTCACTGATTTTCTCACTGAGAAAATCTTCAAGGTCTAGAAAACACTCCCATGAACAGAAGAGCATAAGGTATTTCTCACAGCAGATCAGATCCTACAGCTTTCAGTGAGCCAATGTCCTCTTAACTCTAGGAGACTGAACAGCAACCAGTGCTATAAATCAGCACTTAATGAACAGCCAAGGAGAACAGTCATAGAAAGGGTGAGGAACCCCAATTAAGAAAAGAGAGATTTACTGGAGAGAGTTCAACGCAGGGCTAACAAGATGATTAAGGGAGTAGAGCATCTCCTTCTGAGGAGAGGCTGAGAGAGCTGGGGCTCTTTAGCCTGGAGAAGAGGAGACTGAGGGGGGACCTCATCAATGTCTATAAATATCTTAAGGGCGAGTGTAGGGAGGATGGAGCCAGACTCTTCTCAATGTCATCCAACGACAGGACGAGAGGCAATGGGTGCAAGTTGGAGCACAAGAGGTCTAGGGTAAACACACAGAAAAGCTTTTTCACAGTGAGGGTGACATAGCTCTGGAACAGGCTGCCCAGGGAGGTTGTGGAGTCTCCTTCTCTGAAGACATTTAAGACCCACCTGGATCTGTTCCTGGCTGACTTGGTCTAGGTGATCCTGCTCTGGCAGGGGGGGTTGGGCTAGATGATCTTTCTAGGTCGCTTCCAACACCTAACATTCTGTGATTCTGTGATTCTGTGAGGAAGAGCCGAGTAGTGTAACCAGCCTGTGATCCATCTTGTCAGATGCATAACTATGGTGGCACGGGCCCAGAGACACACACATACAAAATTGAATTAATGGGAAAAAAAAACAAGAGCCTGAAGTCAGCACAAAAGGCTGAATGCACATATGTTAGAGAACAGACTCTACACAGATTTTGGACTTAAGTTATGCTGTGACTCTTGTTCTCTTTCCACAGCCAAAGGCACTTCTGAAACTACCTGTGCAGCCGCAGAGAAGCAATGGACTTTTGCCATTTCATAAGTATTCATTTCATGTGACTGCTACACAAACTTACCTATAGCTCACATGCTTCCACCAGAAAGAATAACACCAGCCAGTGCTCACAAAAAGCTCTGCCTACATGAAGTATGTCACATTTTCCCAGTGGCCCAGACCAAACTGGAGAGTTATGAGGGATACAAGTGACAGCCCTGATGTCTAGCAAATTAATTTCAGGGGACTGGAAACCACCAACAGCATCAAGATACATTCTGCACATATGTGTGACAGCTGCCTTAGCTAAACATCATTCCAGTTAACCATTCCCTGTACAAGCTTGTGAAGAAACTAAAAATAGCATAATCTTTACAATTTACAGATTATTCTGAAGAGGAAATGAATCCTGGACACCTCCAGCCAGCCAGAACTCACAAAGTTCAAGGTTTAATACAGCTCTGAGCCACTGATCTGCTATCTTGTGTTTTGTTTTCCCAGATAAAATACTAAATAAGAGTTTTTATACTCTACCTTATATTAAGCATACCTCAAGGGATTACAGTCTTTTGAAGTAGGCTGTTTCAGTGTAATATTTCCAAACATTTTTTCCTGCATTCTATATCTATTTCATGTTACTCATCCACCATATTTTCTTGCAACATGTTTTCTAAGCTTTCTTCCACCATCAGTTCTTGAAGTCCCCTATTATAAGGTCTTGTCATCATACTATTATATTATGCCCTAAACTGAGCTCCTCTAGAAGCTCAAAGGACACAAGCACAGCTATATATGTCACCAGCACCTATACACAAATGTATTTATCTTATATATGAGAAACCCAAGTCCACATTAAACTGCTGATAAACTAGTGCTAATCAAGGACTGTTCCTATTGTAAGCAAAGATAAGCAATAAATAAGAAAAATAACAGATCCTTAAAAGGACCCCCCCAATTACTCATCCAGAAAATGACACTCATTCCACAACATTGTGAATTATCCAGGTGCAGAGTGGTAACAAGTGAACAGTATAAAAAGGAAGCTTGCACCAAAAGCTGTGAAGTCACAACAGAGAAAAAGACTAAAATAGTTATTTGCACACACCCTTAAAACTGTCCATCCCTTTTGTAAAAAATCCTTATGTGGATTGTTTTTTGGGAAAACAAACAAACAAAAAAATAAATACCAAACAAGCAAGATAAACTCAAAGCCATTTTCTGTCATTTTATTCTTAGGCAACAGCCATAGACTCCAACTCTTAGAACCCTCTTCACTACAGTACTGAGAGAAAGAACACAGTGAATTATTGCCTTTCAAGCCATCATAGCAGATAGGAAGTCAGTGTGAGTGTTGTAGATATTGGCTGATTCTCTGCTCAATACACATACAAGCAATTTTGCTTCTTTTGCTTTTCAAAACTGATAAAGCTACTGAATAGCTGTTATATTAGGAACACACATGTATGTATAAATTGGTTAATTTATGTTAAATGTAACATGCATAGCTTTCAGTATAGAAAAGCTACCCTAACATATCAATATTTGCTCCAAAGCTTCATTTCTAGCTTCCTTTCTATCTACCACAAGCAATGCCCTGAGTAGAGGTCTATTAAATACACATGAATTGTAATAGAAGGATCAACAGCAGACTCCTTTTTCTCTTCCATAAATATAAAGGTAATTGTCTATGGGATTATTTCCCCAAAAAAACCATCTGTTAGTTAGACCTTGACATGTGCTACATATTTTTAATTAGATGTTGTCTGTGCAATAGAGATGTCATCTTCTATAGCTAGAATGCAGAGGAACTTCTGAAGCATTACTAATCCAATCTACAACTGCTTCATGGACTGGTTAAGTAAGAGCTTCTATAAACCTATGCACATCTATCATTACATGCTCTGTGCACAGGATTGGTGTATATAGAGAAAATACCTCTCCTTTCAGTTACTTGTCTTGGGACTAATCAGTAGAGGTTTGTGCATGCAAGGATTGAGCCTGAAAGTTCCATCTGAAGATTGTATTTTTAATTCTCAACCTCAAAAAAAGACCCATCCATCTCCATCAGAAGTCACAGAAGGTTGTATATCTTGCACATCAACAAGGTATAACAACATAGATGTTGAGTGCTCAAAAGTTACTCTCTGTCTGGCTAAATAGGAATTAGTTTAGTTTTCCTTAGACTGCTATTGTTGTAAAGCTGTGATTATAATAGAGATACATAGTAACATCCGTACTTTCCTTAATGTACAGATCATATCATGCTCCAAAATCCAAACAAACCCTGGGTATTCAAACTCAGGAATAGCTCCAGCTCTACCTACAACAAGCTTCGTGTTTTTGTAGCAAAAAGGAGGCTCATCCTATTGTTCTGAGCCAAAAGCTGCAGGCAAGCACCACGCTCAAACATCTATTAAATACACTATACAACACAAAAGGCATCAGCAGCTCCATTGAACCGTGCAAGACTTCTTACAGAAATGTTACCAGGCTTGCGTATTAGCTATATATACTGAAGTTTGCACTCCTGAGTTTCATCCTATCACACTGAAATCAAGACAACTCTTGCTACCAATTCCTTACATGCTGGGTTGGACCTAGAAAATATAGCTTTATTAAGGATGACTTAACTGAATTGGTAATAACCTAACCTCGAGGTCTGAAGGACAACAAATCTTTGTGGCTGAGTAACAGCAACTGGGTCTTTCATAAAAAAGCCTGCATCTTCCTTTTAAATGTCTTAGGGGAATTTAGGTTGGAAGGGACCTCTGGAGACAAGTAAAAGCAGAGCTGAACTGAGAGGGAGGTCAGGCTGTTGACGACTGTGGCCACTTGTCAGTGCTGCAGGGCAGCGCAGCACACTGTTGGTTACACTGACGTGGGAACGGTCTTCTACCAGAAGCCTAGAACAGAACCACATAGGCTGAAGGTGAAGTAAATTGTATTCAGTCATTTCCAAAAGGAATTTGAAGGAGAAGGCTACAGATTACCAACTAGATAGAGGCATTTGGACCTCAGAACAAGGAGTCTCAATATAAAGCTACCATTCAGCAAAGTGCTGCAGTGTTGTTTGCCAGCATGACAGCTTCTCACATGCTTGCTTTTAACAGGACCACTGTGTTACTGAGTACCATGTAACTACAGCCTCTTGGAAAATTATCCCTTCATTTTAACTGACCTCCTCATATTCTCATTAGAAGTAACACTGGAGAGAAGTCATATAGGAAACAGGATTTCCAGATGTACTAAAAGAGCATCACATTTGCTTAGACAGTGAGAAAAAAACACCAGTGTTGTTTTTCTTGCTTAAAGTTATTAAACATAGAAGAAAAAGTTATATCCTCCAAAACTGGTGCAAAACTGCCAGCAGCAACAGAATGTCTATTTCACATACACGTTCTTTGTGCTAAAACTATAGTGCACGTGTTTTTCAGGACATATTATTTCTATTCATCATGTACAACACTTGGCATTGCAATGACTTAGCATTGTAATTGCCTCAATATGATGCTAGCCCTAGGGCACATTACCATATTGTGATCTGTTATGCCAGGTTAACACTCTGGAAGGAGTTTGTTCCTGTGAAAACACCATAATAAAGATCAAACATTAATGGTTATTTGCTGCAATTAGACTAGAGATACAGTAAGCCTTGAAAATTGAGGCCTGAAAGAGAAAAGAGGGTTTTTTTTCTTTGTTTGTTTTTTGGTTTTTTTTAATAATTTCTATACAACAATTTTGACTTCACTGTGCATGGCTTCCAAAACAGTCCACCTCTAAGAGCAGTATTTATGGAACCTACGAAAGCACCAAAGTACAGCTTCCAAGTACATCACTGAACCCCTGGCAAGAGTTGGCAGAATGTGTTTACTCTGTGGAAGAGCTGGATGACACAGCTTGCAATAGATGAAAAAAAATGAGCATAAAACATTGAGTTTAGAAAGCACTTTATTTCTCTGTTTTCTGTCCATGGTTCAGGAAAAATCATGAAACCAGAGGGGTTTTTTTCTTAGTAGAATTTATCTGCCTACCAACTGCCATCTTAGAATGAGAATCAGTTGCATAGTATTAGTCATTATATACAGTACAATAGTAAATAGATGGTCAGGATAGTGAGAAAACAAGCAGAAGTTGTATACGGTTTAGAAAGACCACTTTTCTCCAACTACAGTACTGAGAATAAGGGTGGTTATCTTTTCCCACTGAACTCTGGAGATCCTCATATAACCTTTTTAGTGCAATATATATTACTTGTTAATGGGTAATACCTCTTACTGCCTCTAGTAAAGATACAGTTCTGGTACTGAACGTAAGTTTCCGACAGCATGTAAGAGACACTACCAGATTCAGTTAATGCTCTAAAAATGACTGATAAGAGAAACTTCCCTTTGGCCCATTTCTTCCCAGTGATTTGCTCAGTACCAAATGTTTTCACATGTCATTATCTCTAAAGAGTTCACTACTACTGCAGCTAAGAGCTAAGCACTGCATTAGAAAACAGACTTCAACTATTACACACTGAGGTTTAGGCATTAGACTAACAGACAATACTTATCATCATGACCAGTAGACAAACTGAAAATACTTGCTGTAACCTAAAGTTTTTATTTTGAGAAACATAGGTAACAAATTTATAAGTCTGAGGGGAAAAAAAACAAACCACAAATACAATACACAAAACAAAACAAATGAAAAACAAAAGTGAAAACACACACACACACACACAAAAAACCACACACAAAAAAAAAAAAAAAGAAAAAAACCCAAACTAACTGCAAAACTTATGCTCAGCCTAACCCAGGATAGCAGGGAAGAAGAAAATAAGAAAATATCCAGGTTGTGCTCTTTCAAACTTCAGAAACATCATCCTGCCTTAGATTATTTGTCTTTCTATAAACATATCAGCCAATGCAGGGAGAGAGGAGGTTAGACTGCCAGCCCTCACAGCTCTGAAGTCCACTGTGAAAGGCAGTAACAAAACTGAGCACTAATACCACCTCATGTTTTTCACATCCAAGTTCCATGATAAGGCTTGGGAGAAACCATAAGTAAACTCTAGAAAGAATGACTAGTAACAAATACACTCTACATACCTTTTTTTTTTTTTTCTCTTGTTAAAAATAAGAAATTCATATGAATTTAAGACATGTTCTTGCTTTGGAAACAAAAAGAAGAACATCACTTCATGTGCTTGGAACCCAGAACCAAGAGACTATCAGTAAATGTGTTGTGTTTTTTCACATCAAAATATGAAAGCCAGCACTTTAGGACCACAATTACTGACTGGCAAATCCTGGAGACATGGTAAAAGAAGCCATGCTTTGGACAACACTGTGTTTTGTTCAACAGTGTGTGACTGGAATGCACTTGCACTGTTGATGCTGAAGATAAAGCTTTAACAGTTTCTTCTCAATAACTGGAGGTCCCCAAAATTAGGGCTTTAACACAAGCTTGGGAGAATGCAAACGAAAGACCTCCTAGAGAAACTTGGACAAGCTAAAGTTTTAAATGACTGCTTGGTATATCACCATCATTACTGCATCTATCATGTGTACATTACAAGAGAGTTAAACTATGTATAAATGTAACAGTGATGTATGTAGCCAAACATTGAGTTGAGGATATTTGCCTTGCTTTGCAAACACACTAATGCATATCAAAGTATTATTTAATCTATTAAACAGCTAGCTCAGGTGCCAAAGATGGCACTGTACATCTCTATACAGTGATTCATTCCTCTTAGCTCACAGGAAGCTGATTTCTTTCCTGGCGCAAACAGCTTACTGAAGTACCTGGCAATACTGCTGAGCTCTGCTCAAAATTCCTTCCTTTATCCCACCTTTCCCTTAACACAACCAAGCTCTTAAAATTATAAGTAGCCAACTGTAGATTTTTTTTTTTTCTATAACTTTGTTGGGAAAAAGTATTCCTTAAGTCCTTAAGAGATTTGTGAAAATGCCACATGCTTAAGGTGTACCTGTTCAAGAGCTAACCATGTTTTCTATTTTCCACATAACCTGGCAGTCCAGGAATTCACCATTACAAATCTCATTGCCAGTGAAAAATTCTGTCACAAGAATCACTATTTTTTTAAAGATTCAGATTCTAGACTAAAAAAAAAAACCATCTTTATAGCATATTTACATGCTTAATACTATAAATAAGAACTAGCCAAAAATCCATATTTTACATTAAAGGAAAAAAAAAAGTCTGACAGTTTATAATCAATCTGGTTAAAACCTTAACACTTCTCAAAGAGCTTTGTGCTTTCTGAAGTTGTTTTTTTTTTTGTGCTTTCCCTCTCTTTTAGAAGGAACTGAACCATGTGATAAATGCATCCCAAATTTCAGCCTGACATTCATTCGAAAGACAAATACATAACAAAATTAAATTGATGATAAACACCTAAGTTAAAATATTTGCTCTATATATTTATATACATGCACACACACTATATTCAATGCAGAACATATGGTTGAAGGTATGTAATTTTCATAATTCCACCTCTGTAGTACCACCTTCACAACTTCACCATATTATCACTGAAGATCACAACAATATATCCAAGGTGACACGGGATTCTATTCAAGACAACTAAATCCCAGCATCAGTGCTCTCTGACAGTTCTTCCCTACTGATAGACATATTTTCACCCTGACAATCTCAATATGCAAAATTCCAGGAGCTATTCCAGAGAATACAAATAACTTCACTCTGTATTTATTACCCGATTTACTCTGAAGTTAGTGCTTTGTAGAGGTGAGTTGAAGCTTCTGCTTTGTTTTGGATTACACACTTTATTCTTTCTCTGCAAATAGAAGCATAGCACCAATGGCATGAATACAAATACCATGGGTTCTTTCTCTAATCAAACACAGGGAGCATCTGGAGAGGCTGATAAAGGCAGAGAATGCAGGATCAGCACTACCAAGGACTAGATTCTTGATGTTTTAGAGCCCCCATTTCAAGTTTCTTCATAGGAAGCAGTATTTATCAAACCATTCGGTATTTCAAACATATTAGAGTTTGTCATGTGCTGGTTGGTAAATGACAGCATTTTCAGTCTATTAGCCTTAAAAAAGGAAAAAGATGGGAGCTGATCCAGAATATAGGTTCTGAGAGCTAAAATTTCCTCGCAAAAACTGTTTTTATCAAATGGGACACTAAAGAATCAGAACTGAAAGCAAGGGAAAGCAGAAACAGGGACCAGCAGTAAAATAGAAACAAACACAAAAAGCTCAAAAAGCAATTTCAAAAAATATTGTAATTTCTGAGAGGAAGGAATTACTATGCAGAGATGTCTTTGCAAGTTCTTGAGAAAAAACATGGTATTATTATAAAAATGAGTCGATCTGCTGGTAGATGATATTCTGACTTCAGTGTGTGTCAAAACTAAGATTTGCTTTCAAGTCATGGAACAATTTTGGTTGGAGGAGATCTTCAAGATCAAGTCCAACAGACAAGCTTCTGAACTGTCTGGACACTTTATCAATCTGTTGCCATGTTCTTCCACTGTGTCAGCACATCTGTGTTGCTGTTTTCTATCACTCTGTCATGGCACAGCAGGACATGACGCCACACTAGAGGGGCAGGCTGGGGTTCTAGTCTGTAGCCTCACAGCAGTAGGCCAGGGGAAGCACTGGTCAACCTTTACACAAGCATGGATGCATACTAGGTCCAAACACTCCAGTATAAATGTGTGCTTTGAGTACTTGATTCATAACATTTCATTGTTTTTCCTCTAACTGCCTATGTTAGAAGGAGATCAGGAACTTACTGCATGGCTGAGCAAGAGATGCAGCCCATACTGACAGAGAGATGCCCCTTGCAGCCCAATGATGTTGCCTTTCAAGGGAAAAGGAAAATAGGCCATTGTTCCCTCCGAGCAGACAATGTTTATACTGCATGAAATTAAAAAAAAAGACACACTGTCCTTCCTTCATTTGGAAATTTTCTAAAGCTTCAGGGGGAACTATATAGTCATTGCCCAAAGCTGTGCAAGGGCAGGATCTGTTCTTAAAGTGCTAAATTTAAAGTACAAATGCTTGCTTGAAGTATTTGCTTAGACCATTTTACATCTTCCTGTTGCAACAGTTGCAAATGACATTTCAAATGAAGAGAAGGACTAGGGGTTGCTGATTGATAAGAAGCTCAACATGAACCAGCAGTGCTCTCATGCGGCTCAGAAAGCCAACCATATACTAGGATGCATCAAGAGGGATGTGGCCAGCAGATCAAGAGGAGTGATTCTCCCTCTTGACTCTGCTCTTGCAAGACACCACCTTGAATACTGTGCCTATTTCTGATGTCTCCACCATAAGAGTGACATAGATCTGTTAGAATTAGTCCAGAGGAGGGTTACAAAACTGATCCAGAGGCTGGAGCACCTATGCTGTGAGGACAGGCTGAAGGAGCTGGGATTGCTCAGCCTGGAGGAAAGAAGATTCCAGAGGGAACCTCTAACTGCTTTCTAATACCTGAAGGGAACCTAGAGGAAGGCTGGAGAGGTATTCCTCACAGGAGTGTCCCACTATAGGATGAGGGGAAACCATTTTTAAGGAGAACTAGGTTCAGAGCAGATCTAAGTTTTTCAGTACAAGAACAGTGAGACTCTGGAATAGATGGCCTAGAGTTGCTGTGGATGCCCCATTGCTGTAGGTGTTCAAGGCCTAATCTACTTGAGAAGCACCCTGCTCATTGCAGGGATTGGATTAGATGCTCTCTAAGGTCTTTTCCAGCCTAAGTCATCCTATGATTGCTTGCTATGGCTCAAGCTACTGTCTATATTCTGCTACTCTTGGGATTTTGGTGTTTTTGGTGGGTGAGGGTTTTTTCCCTCCTGTGAGTTTGGCACTTAATTGGACCCAAATTCCTAGGAAACAAGTACTTGCTTCTGCCACCCTTGCTCATGTGGAGATTACCTTGCGTAACACAGTAGGATTGATGGGATAAATTGAGACACAGTGGAGGGCTGGTCAAACTGCACTCTGATACAACATAATGTGAATGAAAATCAACAGTCACAGCTGGATAACAGTTCATGCCTCATTCAACACTAGTCAAGCACAAACTGCATTTTTTTTTTATGCAGGCCATAAAAAATTCAAATTGTTTTTGGACTGTGACTTCATCATACTCAATAATTAATATTAGAGATAACCTTCAGGTAAACATTCATGAAAGATACTTAAATTTTCTATGATAGTTCAAGAATCGGAGATGGTTCTAGGGTGCACCCCTGGAAAAGTATGTTCCTGAATAATTAATAAGTGATAAATGTGTGTGGCTAAACTACACTTGAATTCAATGTATTTATTATTTTTGCAAGAGGTTTCATGTATTTAATTTGAAATACTGAAAGCTAAATTTGAGTTACATTTCCACTCAAGATATTTTTATTGCATTTCTACCATAAGCACAAGGACTATTCTGACATTCTACAAAGAGCACTCACTGCAGTAAAATATAATGAAATAAACTATAAATATTATTTCAAATATTTGACTTGAACTTTCATATTCAGAAAAACAAACCGTTGCTGGACTAGGTTTTCATAGCTTCACCGTGGTAAAAGTCGTAGTATCTCTGAAGTACATAGGGTTTCCAGGTGAACTGAAAATATCAGTTTATGACAAATGAGACTTATAAATTAAATACTAGACCAACTCAACTTCTCCTGCTGAATAGATTAGGTCATTCAGGTATATAGGCATCTTTGGAATTGCCTTCTGCTCTGCAGTTTGTCTCCAGGTACTAAAGGATGAAAACATCTTTTGGATAGGAAGATTTTTAGATTAAAAAGCTTTGCAGCACCTGTTAAACCTGAAGGTGTATTAATGAAAATCTCTTTTCAAATGCACAGAAATCAGAACAAGTTGTTTTAAACTGCAATTATTTCCTATCAGCTTCAAGG
This sequence comes from Ceyx melanurus, assembly GCA_024611195.1. NCBI lineage: Eukaryota > Metazoa > Chordata > Aves > Coraciiformes > Alcedinidae > Ceyx > Ceyx melanurus. Next base: position 65,111 of record JANHGL010010784.1, on the reverse strand, counting down.
AGAAAGAAAGAAAAAAAAAAGAAAGAAAAAGTGGAAAAGTGTCAGTTGATCTCTACTTCTGCCCCATAACATATAGAATGGTATGGGGTGCCTAACCCAAAGCCCAAATTATGTAAAAGCCATGGATTTCTTCTGGCTTGGAATCATGGTCTAACTAGAGAGTGTTAACTGCCTTAAAGCACTCTTGTGCAATACACTACAAAGGCATTTAAAGAGCAACTGAAGGATTGCATGGAGAACTGGTTGTCAGATTTCACAAAATATGCCAAAGCCACACTGATTTTATTGCAGAGAGTAAGGATATGTTTCTAGATCTTAAACTATGCTTGCTTTGTTAAATAAGAAGAGACTGTTAGTACACAAACAGCTGGAGAACCGATCAGCTCTTCGGGAGTTCTGATCTGAAAAGCACGTGCACCTGGTTTGGAACTTTATGCTAGGTTTAAATTATGAAACAGATTCCTGCTTTAGTAAAATATTGACTTATTTCTCGTTCTTTCTCAGCTCTACTGCAGGTTTGATTTGGAGCACACTTTACCTAGGGAATGCAGGTCACAGACACCTCACCTGGGTATCAAACAGCTTCTCTTAGTTTTACTAAGTTTGCCTTGAATAACTTGCTGTTCAATCTGCACTTAGAGCTGTAAATGAGTAACTGCTGCTGATTCAAAAGAGCACTTCATCTCATGTGAGGCTATCACAGGACCTGGACTTGGAAGTACTCAACTTCTTGAACAGCTGAGCACCATTCAGACACTTCTGATTCAACTCCTCCAGCTTTCCATGTGAGAGTTTGCAGTGAGCAGCATCCCACTAATACCTTCTATCCATGACTAGCATTTCATCTTCTTGGATGCTTTGTACCCTCACTAGACATATCTGGTGCAGTCTGAGTACTGGGCAAAGTAAGCTGTAAACAGTCACTTTTTTCATGGATATTTGCCTTATTCATATTTGGAAAAGAAATAAAAAAACAAAAAAAACAAACCAACCAAACAAAAAAAACCAACCAACAAACAAAAAACGTCCCACAACTTTTTTTCCCCCTGAAGTCCTTCCAAGTTTTTCAGGCTCTACTTGCTTTACTCTGAACCTGAGGCTTTTCTATCCCCAAAATACTTTGGCCACAGTATATGAATGAAGCAGTTAAGACAAACCACAAGTCCTATTAACTGTCAGTGTCCTAAAGCACTTCTTTGTCCTGACAAACAATAGCTGGTGCTAGACCATTCCATTCAGGTAGTTTTGGACAATGAGTTTCCTTCAAGGCAGTAGCTTCTTTTAGCATATACATATATTAATATAACTTTTCTATTCCTAAATATCTGCTTGGATTGTCCATTAGCTACCTTCAAAGAAGTGTGACCCAGTTTCTATCAGGTCATAGTTGATGAAAAGCACAGCTACTGTTTGTTGTACATGGCTCACAAATCAGCATTCACAGTTTGCACAAAGATTCCATTAAACATCACAACAGGGTGCTGAAGTTCAAGCAGCACAAAAGAAAAAAGCATCCTTTCCATGGCTTTGTTGGCATCTTAGTCCAAATCAGATAGTTTTTAAAACAATTGCCTTTTAAATTGCTTTTTGTAGATTATTATGCAGCCATGTCGGATCTGTAAAGCTGAGAAATAGAACAATGATTTATATACAACTTGAAAGAGTTAGCCATCTGATCACAGCTTCACACTGATCTTGTCTTGAAGATGGAGATTCATCTAGATGGTGCACTGGTAGCCAAAAAGTCTACAGTTTATATTCTTGCCTAGAATGTCTCCCAAAGGAAGCCTCATTATAGTAACAGCTTACTTCAGCTATAAAGAAAATTTCTAATAATTATTCAAAAATGTTAAAATCCTCTTGCTTTAACAAGTTCTCAACTTGCTTCACGCAGTTGCCTGCTCATAAAACTAATTTCATTTTAGCAGCTGGTTGCAGTTGTTTAATGCTTTGATTTTATTATGTAAAAAAATAAAAAAAAACTAAAAAAATCAATTGTTTGAACATCTTCCTGACGAGTCACTGCCTCTCATCCAAATTCTCAATACATCCCTGGAAAAGAAAGACTTGGACCTTAAAAAGCTAATCCTTGTTCTTGCTATTATATTTTGTAGTGTTAATTTCTTACAGGTCATATTAATACAAATATTCCAACATAAATTAATTTCTGCACTAGAGACATTAGTGATTTGTAGAGGTTGGTGAGAAGTTCTCAGGACTCAAGTGAACTTGATTGTAATCACACAGCTCATACCACAAAGCTGCATGACATCAATTTCAAACAGACAAGACTCTTCATAATTAGCCAAACTCGGTGCATTCCTACCTCAAAGCTGAAAATTCCTTATGTCAGTCAAAAATCACTTCATTATGTTGTAGATACTACAGGTCTTTCAATCTCCTGCACTAATATCAACTACTTCAATCACTGCTGATGTGCTACATGTTGTGTTTGAGGCCTGAAGCCGATCAGGCAAGTTACATGCACAGCACAATCTGGGGTTGTTTTTCCTTATGGTTTTGTCTTTAAAACACAAAAGCAACTGTGGTAGAAGGTCCCAAATTCTTACCCTTTCAGAAAAGTAGAGAAAGGGGAGTATCTTGCTTTGGAGGGCAAAATCTTATCTAGTCATCATAAGTTAATCAGGTTAGAAGGATCTTGAGGGGACTCCTAGTCAATGCTCAATGGGGAAACCCTCAGAGAGCAGGTAAATTCACCACTCTGTCAAACTTTAGTACTAAAGGATTCAGTCAATCGTGGTTTTCCAAAAAGGCATTTTCAGATGGACTCTATGCAGCGATATGGGCTAACTACTTCCAAGATCAAGTATAGTCAGTTAGCTTTTCTAAAGCCCCTGAACTGGCCTCTTCATCATAATAAGACATATAGAGATGGGTCTGACAGTGCACCTGCTCCACAGTCAGAACATGCTAAAAGAGACACCAGGTTTTAGGTGAAATAGGCTGGACTTCATGGTGTCATGTGCACTTGAGACAGTTCCAAGACCAGGGTGAAAGCTCAGCCACGTCAGAATGTCTTAGCAAAATCTGCCTTGGCTTTAGTTCTACAGGAAGTAATTACTCTTAAGATCTTCATCTTTTCAGGTATAAGATGAGGTCCATACATTTCCTCTTTTTCTGCTTACTTGTACCAAAAGGCCTGAAAACTAGACCTTTTCTGTAACAGAGAGTTCCCTTGCTTAACAAAAATCCAGTATCCATCCCATCTCGCACTCAGCAAGGCTGACGTTCCACATCAGAACTCTGCTTGGCAATCAACCAGGGAGGAAGATAGCTGATGAATAATGAATTTCTATAAGAGCTTTTGAATAATAAGAATGCTTAAGTGAGATGATGAAAGATAAATTTTCACTCCTGCTCATCCTTTCAAATAGTTTATGTTTAGCAATTTGTTCCATGCAGTTTTCTTAACCCATGCAGAGCTATTGAGGGAGAATGCAAGCAAGGGCACGGTGAGGACAATGGGGACTCTCAGACTGACAGAATTACTTACAGTACATAGAGATAACTTAAAGTACACTTCTGAAGAAACAAACTCAAGCACTTCACTGCATGGAAAGAGGGGGAAGCATGACTGTATATAGATTAAACGCAAGCTAGCTAGAAGCTCAGGCTTCTGAATATTAAGTAACTTAGAGGACTATAAAAAATTCCCAGATTTATATGCACTCAATGAATAGGTCTCCAGTCATCTTTTAGCTTATTTATAATTTGCTATAGAAGTGACATGCAATTCCATGTTTAATATTGTTAACGTGGATCAAGTTTTATACGTAGCTACCTCAATCACCTGCAGTGTTTAGAAAAACATACAGAGGCTACTTCCATGGTCTGGAATGCAGCCACTGCCTATACTGACACCTACCATTATTTCCAGGAACCCTTCTTCAAATTTAGCTTGGCCATTACTCTTTTAAGTTTATTCTTGTTAAGTTTATTGTATTTACTTTTAAGTTTAATCAAAACTAAAGTGGATAAAGTCCTACAACATACCATTTTTGGTTGTGAAACAGGTCCTTTCTTTAATCGGCTTTCACAGATCAACACTTACTGAACATAAATTTGGGTTCTGCCCCAGTACATTTAT
>JANHGL010010784.1:42105-53801 GCA_024611195.1 Ceyx melanurus | reverse complement strand
TGAAGTCCAGGGTAGCAATCCTGCTTGTGGTCCTGGGTCTGCTGCCTGCAATTCTAAATTCTACCATCTCGTGGTCACTACAGCCTAGAGTACCTCCTACCTTCACATCCTCTACCAGACCCACTTTGTTGGTCAACAAAGAAGCAGCATGGAGAAGAAAAGGCAGCAATTGTGACGCCAGTCTAAGGCAGGCCTGAGAGCCTTGGCCTTGGCTATATCCTGGGCCTTAAGAAAATGAGTCTTCCCAGTACCTGGATCAGAAGATAGAAGACCTAGCATTGAAAGATGTCAGGTAATGACTAAAGCTCAGCCTTCAAAGCAGTATAAAATATGTTTTCTCAAAAGCAGGAGTGAGGAAATATACCTGGACTCTGCATCCCTATAAGAAGTTATATTCTTAGATCAAGGAGAAAAGGCAGCTGCCATTTTTATAGGTTCTACTACTACACACATGCTTCTCTATATTCATCACAAATAGTTTACAAACTCCAGGGAAGAAAGATTAAATTAAAGCTGTCCAATACAAGAAGAATAGAGCTATAACAAGATGTCACATACATTTCCCCAGAGTGCTTCACTCAGCTGAGAAAAGTCTTGATCTGCCACATCCCCAATTCCCCCATAGTTCACAGGTAGGTTCTTCCATTACTTTAGTCTACAAAGCTACAAAAGGCAGTCCACATTTTGAAAGTACATTTCTATGCTACAAGCAGCTTGGGCAGATATGGCTGCTCTGGCTACATTTAGAAAGCTCTTACAGCTCAGCTCTAGGGCTATCTGTGTTTAAGAAAACAAAGGCTCTAATAGAGTCTTAGTTACAGAAGCAGAGGATTAGAAAGGTAGCCATCATGATTGAGCCACTGCTGGTCCCTAGGATATCCAGAAGCATTACTTTTATCCTTGGCGCAGTGCATTTGCTTTTTAGCAAAGGCCTCAGTTCAGTCAGACTTACAACACTTTGTAATACAAGCAACTCTTGAAGGAGGAATGCAAGAAGCTTGAGGTCTCATTAGCAAAGTCTCATGCCTACTTATTAGGAGGCCTCGCCAATATGAGTGCTGCCTTAGGGAATGTCTGCTGCCGTCACAGTTATGGGTAATATAAAGATAGCCAAGTTAAATTTGGACTGCAGGCTACCTAGTTTAGCCCCAGGAGCCCAAAATTCTGTATAAGCTAACTTGCCTAGCAGCCTGTGGGTTATGCTTTTATTAGCAGATCTTAGGCTATCTTCAAATATACCTCCTCAATTCTTTCAATATACTGTGTGGGAAGAATATGCCTCACAGTAACTCAACTGTTAAGTGGATTTATGAGCATACCTCCCACACAACTTGAACATTTAGAGAATTTCCCACCATGCCCTTTCAAATATCTGTATCTACCTATATATATGTATATCTTGGTACATTAACTCAATCACTGTTTCAGCCTTTGCTACGCTAGGCTCTGGTTTGCTGTTGTCTATCCACTGCAGAAGAGCTCTTTTATCCTTTTGAATTACTTCATCCACAAAAACAGAGCAGGGAGAACTACATTAAAATTAACTCTAATATTCTTTCAAGACCAAAATTTTTAATGGTGTAGTGCATGCATCCAGTAAGGTAGAAGGCTTTCCCTTCCTCTAGCATCCCTCATATTTTCCCTATTTCAAAGTAAAATCATGCTAGAATAAGTGTATATAGTGCTCCTCCTTCACCCCTTGCATAGACCGAGATAAAGGAATTCATTCAGTGGTGATATCAAGAGAAATCCAGTACTAATATGATGGCTTCGAAATATTCCACAAGTCAGTCAGGATTCAATGATGTGAACTACACTGTAAAACAACTGGACTACTCAAGCCATGGGAAAATTACTTCAATGATGTCACCCCTGCAGATCAGATAGGATCAACTGAATTACAGCTTCCCATCTGCTGTTACTCACAAACCTTGAGTAAAAATGGCTTCCTTGAGACATATATTTAACAGGCAGACATCAAGTTATCTCTTTTCCCTCTTTGTATCTAAATTTAACACATTCATTTACCAAACTCTAATCATGTAGATTGCAAAGACTTGGTCTATTTGCACACTGAACTTACTATCACATTACTTGATTCTTATTTTTGGTAGCATGTATGCTGCCAATACACATCTGGCATATAAACTGCAGATGAACATTCGCAGATGGTATAAAATACCAAAGCAAATGGTTTGCCTAAATATAGATGTGGATTAAATGACTCGGAGTGCATTACTGGCAAAATTTTGCAAGTATGTGAAGCTGTAACACAAAATTATTCTGCAACTGACTTTCAGGCTAATGCCTTGACCCAATGCTTAAGGAAACCAACAACAGTTGATAGCCACCTGGATTAAATTCTCATGACTTGACATTTCAAATGGTATCTAGATATTCAATTTCTAAAGACAGATTCCTGAAGGAAAAATGTTCATAAATTATGTGGGGTTTTTTTCCATTACATATGCAGTTACCATGGACAAGCTGAAAGAACAGTTTCTCTTCAGATGACCAAAGATGTCTCTGCCTTTTACTACTGTACATAAATTGTGCATGCATTATAAAAGAGGTTTGTACACTGTGCTCCAAATGTTTACCCACACTCAAAATTAAGGCAATTATAATATGCGAACACTAATTAAATATTGTAACCTGAGCTTACCTGTGCAATAGATAAGGAAAGCTGAAAGTATGTGGCAAATAAACATCATTACCTTTATCGAGGAACTATGTTGTAAGTTTACTCTTCACCATCTGATGTGTACCCTGGGTTTCTTCTGTTCATCTCTTAGAAGATTAATATAATTTTTTTTAAACATAAATCCTATTAAATAAGCCATCCACTACACAGTATCTGAACAGAATATACTGACAGTCAAAAAACAAAACACAATCAAAACACACACAACAAAAACAAACAAAAAAACACTAACCAAACACAGTGGTGAGCTGTGGAGATGTTCCAGGATTTTGTTCTTAATAAAAAGCCTTACTCAGAGTGGTGCATTCTATAGGAGAAATGGCATAACTCCCATCTGGTCACCACACTGCAGCAATTTGGCAGAAGGGATAACGGATGCTGAGACTCAAAACTGCTCCCACACTCTTCTCCCTGACTCTCAAGGGAGTTGCACAGAGCCATCCATGAGCTGCTAATGGGTGAGAGATGTGTATTTCTGCAACACTGAAGACTGCCAATATGCACAAGAAGCGAGGGGTGGAAAGGCTTTCACAGCTAAAGGAACCACTTAAAATTCTGTTAGAATTCAACTAATGTGTACTTTCCTCTCTTCTCCCACTGGTAAGGCTTTGTTCTCATCCTCTCAAGGTGGCCATGAAATGTGTCACCCACAAGAGACTTGCAAAGACTGCGGAGTTAACCATAAATCTTCCCTATGCACTACTGGGCCCCCAGGGAAGACTCAGATCAAACATGGTGAAAACCTGGCTAAATAACTGCTCATAGTAAACAAGCAGCTTCACTGCAGAAACAGACACTAAATATGTGAGCTGCATTACAAATGTGTGGATTTCTCTATCAACCAGATTTACATTAGGCATCAATCTATCTATGCTGGATCTTCTTTACAGCACCATCACTTACTTATCAGTCCTGAGAAGAGACTAATACTGAAGACAGGGACTGTACTGAAAGCCTCACTGGTTTCAAACACCAGTGTAAGAGAGACAGAGACTGGGGAAGGAGCATAGCAGGTCTTAAAAAATCTGCCTGGCAGGAAACACTTGGGTTACATGAAATGCCCTTACATGGATTTATGCATGTAAAGAAAGTTAAAATCATTAATCCACCCATCCACAAACAAGTTTCAAAGGACACCATACAAATGCTTTCATAGTGATCATTATGCTTTTCAATAAATAATTTGTCTTTACTTGATGGGTTTCATCCAAGTGAGAATTACACCTTACTTAGAAGTAATCATTTTCATTAGATCTAAGGAGGCATCTCAGCAACACATTAATTTAAGACTGGAGGGAAACTTTCTGGAATCCTTAAAAGTGTAAACTATTATAACTTAAATTGATCAGTCAGAAAAATGAGTTTTCTACTTGTCAATTATTGCATTATAAGATGATAAGAAAGCCACTACTTTGACAGATGAGAAACACTACCTCAAATCAGCATAGACTTCATCTTTTCAGCCAGCAGTCTATCTTGAGGTTTTAAAAGTTTTACTGAATTACTGGACAACTCTTTATATATAATGTATACTAGCATTTTCTAATGTCTGCATGTTCCTAACATGCTTCAAACTTCAGAAGAAATTAGTGCACAAAGAAGAAATCCAGTTAGTTCTCTTCCCCAGTTATCCTAGGCTTCTGAAAATCTTAGTCACAGAGATCACATTCTGTCCAAGAGTGAATGACACATCATATTTCTTTCAAAGTAGCACATGACCGAGTTCTCCTTAGCAGCTGCAAATCCATTTCACCTGAAGCAACCAAGATTCTCTCTAGATTTTTGCCCTATAAGGTTCAGAACAAGTAAATAAATTCACTGGTACACGGAATCTTCATGAAATGGTAGAAAAAACTTGAGCAGCATTGTTGACTGCTCTGTATATTGCTGTTATTTAGTCACAATGCAGACAGACGCAGTGAGATTCAGAAGTATCCGTGTTCAGTTACTTATAAGCCTCCAAGCACTACTCCCTGAGCTCCTCCTTCCAAACCCGCACTAAAAAGTAGACAAGCTCAGAAATGCCATCTACTATTTCCATCAAATCACGGACAGATTCACTTACTGATGTCTGTTAGCATAATATTTTGAAATTATGTTGATTAATTCCCTACTTTCCAAACATTAGGCCTGAAATGAAGAAACTTTATAAAATATATTAAATCCCTGTGCATTGTCCATTAGTACATTAGGTCATTTCTTCCACTGCAATATTTCTGCTAAAGAGCATTAGAAGTTCACTCCTAAATAATTCCTTCAACATTGAAGAACCCTACAAGAAGTACCATATAAACTAACACATTTCAGGTATCAGACACTTACATGAGCTGCAAAATTTATTGACCACCCCGTTCTCATTTCTGTTATTTATACCATTATTTATCTCCTATACCTGCAGGTCTCCCCATGAAACACTACCTATCAATCTTCATGTAACATTACCTCCTCTCCAGCTACTTGTCACTAAATAAATGAACAAATGTATAAATGAATTATTAACACAAAAATAAGAGGCAAGTAACTTGTCATCCTATGCTGTGGCTAAAAAGGCCAGTGGTAAATGCACTTAAACAGTGACAATGGTAGGAAAGTTCAAATAAGCATCTAGTAAGGCTTTATGCTATCCAGAAATGGAACATGCTGAAAACAGCATTGGAAGATGATATCATCTAGTCTTTTGTATTAAAGCCTTGCCTAATCACAGTAGATTTTTGCTAACCTCTTAAATACAGCATCATTTCAAAATACAAAGGTAGGAGTAGAAATGATGTAGGTATTCACAACTTCATTTTTGGGTTGGAAAAAGTGTTTGGAAAATATGAAGTGAAAAAAAGTATATAGAGAAAACTGAAAAAAGCGCTCCAAAGAATGCATCATTTTCTTAATTAGTTCTTCTATTTGTTCTACAAGGAATTTAAAGCCACCTTAGGGTTTGTTTTACACATTGTCACTTGATCACCAAGAGTGTTTATGTTCCTTTTATGAAATATTCAAGAAAATCATATTGCTGCAGCCTGCAAATGCAGGCTGTATAACATACAAATGTAGCAAGTAATATTGCAATTGTCTCAATAATTGTAACTTCAATTAGCATATTAATGCAGTTAACAGTAAGCCCAAAACTTTACAGAAACTGTTAACAAATTGCTGGGCTCTGTTAGAAGTGCTGCAGTACATCCTGAAGGTCGCACCAGGGAAAAGCTACATCAGCTTGAAGTGTCTTCTCCTGCTCCAGCACTGCAGCTGCTTCAAGCCCTGGCAATGAAAGGCTACACCACAGGATGACTGTTCACAGTTGCATTTGTTTTGTTGTCTTCCTGTCTTAATAGATTATATCACTATTGCTAATTTTCAGCCCGGAACTCCTGGAAACATCTCCAAGTTTGCATGTTTTCACAGAAATAATGCTCTCTAGAACTATCACTATTCAGAAAGGTTATTGAGTGTCAGTGCTGAAGAGACTTTGGGATTTAAGAAATACCTGAAAGCAAATGAGCTCCAAATACACAAGATCTTCAGACAAATTACTAGCTGAAAAGTGTGAACAGACTTGACACAAATTTTGACACATGGCTAAACTGGTTAAGCAAGTGCTCCTAAAAACTGAGAACAATTTAAACTACAAGGGCAAGATCCCAAAGTTAATGTGATCACCCACAGGAAGCACAATCTTCCTGCCAGAACTGTGCTATGCTGCTACCTGGCTTTAGCATTTCATTACCATGTCTCGGACTTAATGCTACCATATTGTACATGTAGTCCTACTGATAACCAATATGAATAGTGCTCTATCTTTTCTCTCACTGCTTCATTGATGTCCTCACAGAGCTACCAGCTCTGTATTCAAACACTAACTATTGTGAAATAATTGCAACATCTGAGCTTTGCTCAGGAAATATTTAGCCTAGGTCAGAGTTAGAATAATACACAACCTTGAAAAATCAGCATATGATTTTATGGCACTCTACTGCTACACATGTAAGTTTTACCATAACATCAATGAATTTTTATTGTAGCGATTCATTACAAGTCCAAAATTGAAAAACTAAGCTGGTGCAGTTATTTTTGGAAGAAATACGCTGAAAGATGCAGAAGCGGTAGGTATCAAACCATGACCTCTTACACGTCCGTTTATTGCTTTCATGTCAGAACAGCCACAAGAAACAGGGTGCAAGACTCCAGCTGTGTGCAGTACACTGAAAGAATAGGGTCATCTAAATTTGTACTAGGTAGTTTTTACAGACAGCAAGCCTCTGGCACCCAGTAATAACTCTACATCATGAACAGCCCTGTTGATTTCAGCATTGGATTTGTAAAATTAGTGAATAAGGACAGGATTCACCATCTGGCCCTTTATGGATACCTACAAAACCATAAAGTTGCTGTTCCTGTGGAAAATTTATTTTTATGACTTGTTAATGGTTTTAGATCTCAAATTTACCATTTGCACTAATGATCATTAAATAAAATATTAAACCTGAATTCTCAGTTGTATTGCCCCTTATTTTTTTGTCAGAAATCAATCCAACCCTTTGTAGTTTGTTGAGTCCCATCCCCCAGGCTAAAGAATCTGATTTGCAGACCTGACTATTGAAGTATGACTCAGATAATAGTTCTACAAAAACAGTTAGGGAAGGAGCTTCAAAACAGGGTCAGGGAAGCCATGAACTTCATATGTACACTTCTGAAAGCAGGGCTTTTAAGTTCACTACATACAGCATGCCTAGGTTAATCTTGCATCATGCGACCAGACAGAGACAAACAACATGAGCAACCGGAAATGACCATTATCAAAGTCTTAAACCGTGGCTGCCAAAACACTGATCAATAAAAACCTTTGAATGATTGCAACTCTCAAATTTTATTCCCTATTCTTCAGACACCGGCAATTAACTGTTCCTTGCATTGATTCAGTCTGCTGACACCACCTTACTTGACATGCTGCTACAGCATTGCCAGCATTTGTTATGTTCCCAGTTACACTCACTTGAACTATTTTTCCCCTTGAATGGACTTGTCTGTAGCTACGACATCTATTTCCAGTTTTGATTTCCCCTGAACAACAAAAGACTAAGTCAGAAAGACATGGGCTTCACACGTATCTTTCTCCTTCCTTTAACTGTGCTTTGAATGCGGTCCTATAGCTTCAGCTGTAGAAGACATTTCTCTTATCCACACCAAGCATGGTGAACCAGAGTATTCTTTTGAAGTGCAAATGGACAGCTGATTCCAGGCTATATGAAGCTTCAAGTAAGGACAGGGTGAAAATTTTATCAGGAAAAAAAAGCCTTCTAATAAACAGAAATCAACGACTAATAAAAATTCAGAGGAGCTCTTTCCAAATTCATCTTATCTGCAACAGGGGCTTTCCCATCTTTCACTGCAGACTTCAAGTAAAAGTGCAGCAGAGTCAACTTCAGTTGACTAGAGAAAACTCATGTCTTGCTCCTTTCCTAGAACAGGCATAGTCCCATGAATGTGCTCCAAAAATACACAATGAAACTACTTAATTTCTGTGTCTTTTAAGATGGAAGCCAAAATAAAGCTTACTGCCACACACTTTTCCAGCCATAAGACCTATACTCAACCTTCTCTTCACTTTCTTGCAAGTAAACCAATTGACCACAACAAAATTGTGCTATCTGGCTTAGCAGGAACATGAAATGGTCTGTGTTTAAGTACTTGATCTTATGTAAATCTGTAGTAGACAGTGATTATGAATGGCTCACTAAAGTTATCTTGAGCTAGTCTGGGCTTTTGAAGAGAATTCATGAGAATCATAGAATGTTAGGGCTTGGAAGGGACCCAGAAAGATCATCTAGTCCAACAATACCAGTTAACCATTATCATCACTAGTTTGTAGCTATCACTGCAGGCATACTAAGAATGTGAGCACTAAATTATTTGTCAAGGACACCATGAAGACCATCAGCAATGCTGACCCCCATGGATACCTAAAGAATACAAAATATATTGGCTGTATAATAATCTTTCTTACACTCTGTTGTACATCAACAGCTCCAAAATTATTTACTATTAGTTCACAAAATTATTCTTAATATTGTAGAAGACTGAGAAAAGGCTAGTGTTGGCAGAAGAAGGATCTGAGTGTGCAATATTTCTTCTCTGTGAACTCTTGCCTGAAGTGCTATTACCTAAAAGACAGACCCAAAGGACAGACTCCATCACAACTTTTTTAAACCTCAGTTTCCGCACCAGTCCTTCAGCTCTCACTGCAGTCATTCAAAAAATAATCATTTGAGCAATTTCCACAGAAATATTAGAAACACTAAGACATGTTCCCTCTGATCTGAGCAGTAACCAGAGCAGAAACCTAATCTGACCTTCTTAATAATAATAAATACCAACAGATCCATTTGTACTAAAGAATTCCAACTTTTCTCTCCAGCACTTTCTCCCAGAGGACATAGGCCGTGGGGGAGGGCGAGCTAGTTTTGTCAGGTATTTGTAACAACAGTCTAGGTCATTTCAGCCTGCACAGATGCTGTAGAAAGTGTCTAACAGTACATCATTTCTGACATTAGTAGTAGCACTCATTCTGCTAATGTGAGCAGTTCTACTACACTTTTTGCAAAGGCCTCGATTTGGCTCTGCATAGACCAAGAAACAGCAGCCAGCATGGGAGATGGAGCCATAGAGATTCTTCTACTAGAGATTGCCTGCAACTGCCTCACCCACTCTTGGCAGGCCTTCTACATCTGAACCAAAGCCTGGAAAATCTCCATATGTTCAACACCATATAATTTTAGAACACATACCCCACTCACTGATAATTTGTCTGGCTGAGCTGAGTCGGAGAAAGGCCCACTTCAGAAGAACCAAAAAGGAGATAACTGATTTTGTCTCCTCCCCTGTAAACCACTCTGCTCCTGAATTCTGAGTCATTTCACTTAGATCAACTTTATATTTGCCTTCAACTATACATTCAAGTGAAGAAAAAAATCCACCATATCCCACAACTCATTACAGGTAAAAGCCAAAGATAATTTATAATTTGCATACATCATTGTTATTAAGCAACAGGCTTGTTTTACTGCAGTTTGGCAGCTGATGCCGAGTTTTCTGCAAGGAACAGTACAGCCAGTGAAGGAAAACAACTATGACTTTCTAATGTCAGCAGTAGAAACCTTTATGTGATCTGAGAGCTGTTGAACACTAGAAGGTTAAATTTATTTTATACTGCAAATTTTTAATAATATACTTGTCTATATTAAGTCCCTTAATTTATAAAAGCAACTTGATGTTAAGCACATACCTATTGAATTTAAACAAAAGTAAAAAAAAAAAAAAGAAAGAAAGAAATAACAAACAACAAGAACAAAAACCCAACAGGAACAAAGAAAACACAGCACAGCACAAAAAAAAAAATAAAAATAAAATAAAAGCCAAAGCGGCCAAAGCCTTCAGTCAAGGAATGCTGCATTTTAAACCCTCAGTATCACAGTTAAGAAAAAAAGACAGACCAGCTTTTATTGAAGTAAACTTGAATTTGCACTCCCCTTCTTCTCCTATAGAATCATAGAATGATAGGGGTTGGAAGTGACCTAGAAAGATCGAGTCCAACCCCCCTGCCTGAACAGAATCACCAAGACCAAGTCACCCAGGAACACATCCAGGTGGGTTCTGAATGTCTCCAAAGAGGTAGACTCCACAACCTCCCTGGGCAGCCTGTTCCAGGCTCTGTCACCCTCACTGTGAAGAAGTTTTTCCTTGTATTTACCCTAAACCTCTTGTGCTCCAACTTACTCCCATTGCCTCTTGTCCTGTCATTGGATGACATTGAGAAAAGTCTGGCTCCATCCCCGCTACACTCACCCTTAACGTATTGATAGCCATTGATGAGGTCCCCCCTCAGTCTCCTCCAAGCTAAAGAGCCCCAGGTCTCTCAGCCTCTCCTCATAAGGGAGATGCTCCCCTCCCTTAATCATCTTGGTAGCCCTGCGCTGGACTCTCTCCAGTATCTCTCTGTCCTTCTTGAACTGGGGTGCCCAGAACTGGCTGGTGGGGCCTCACCAAGAGTAGAGGGGGAGGAGAACCTCCCCTGACCTGCTGGCCACACTCTTTTTAATGCATCCCAGGATACCATTGGCCTTTTTGTCCACAAGGGTGCATTGCTGGCTCATGATCATCCCCTTGTCCACCGGGACCCCTAGGTCTTTTTTCCCAGAGCTACTCTCCAACAGATCAGTCCCCAGCTTGTACTGATACCTGGGGATGCAGCACTTTATACTTGCTCTTGTTAAATTTCATTAATTTCTCCCTGCCCAGCTGTCCAGCCTGTCCAGGTCACACTGGATGGCAGCACAGATCAGTTTGGTATCATCAGCAAACTTGCTGAAGGTGTACTCTATCGCTTCGTCCAGATCATTGATTAATAAATTGAATAATATTGGACCAATATTATAGAACAGGAGAAAGTCTCAAAGAAGCAAAGAGTATTTAAAACATTTAAAAGATTGGTTTTGTACATGATTCCATGGTGATATGTCATAGAAAGTCTGTTGAGAAAACAATGATTTCAAAAAAAGTGTGAAAGGCATTAGGTTAGAAAGCTACACACTGAATATTACAACAACAGTTTTCAGTGAGAAATTCAATGAGCAATGTTTCACTGAAGCAGAGCCCTGTAACTAAAGAGTTTTTTCTTCTGTAGAATAACATTCCTTTCTTTAAGTTGAGCCTCTGTATTAAGTCAGCATCCAAATGTCCCTTACTCTGATCATATTGCATCTAAACCCAAAACTAGCCTATAGAAACCTGCCAGCTTCCTTCGCTCTTTAAAGAAGCAATGCTAATTGAGCCAGCATATGAAATTCCACTTACATATAAGCCTGTGTTAAATGCTCCTATGGTTTCCATCCCTGTATATATATATATATATATATATATATATCTCAAAAAACAGTTCACAGCACTGTGAATAATAATTCTCTGAATATAAAAAAAAAAAAAAAAAAAGGGGGCGGAGAGC
>JANHGL010010784.1:0-42005 GCA_024611195.1 Ceyx melanurus | reverse complement strand
TAATCCCAAAAGCAATTCAAAACCACTGTAAAAATGATTCTCCTCAATTAAAAAAAAAAAAAAAAGAAGGTGGCGAGACACATCTTCATTTTATCAGTCAACTATGTACTCTGACAGCTATGATGCATTAGCTCTTGAAAAGCTGCTTCTGTCTCTGGGTGGCCTCTGCCCTAACAAATAAAGGGACATTGATTCTGTGTAATTGTTTGCATAGGTACACTATCAAATTCACCGAAGCAGAGCTTCTTCTTCTTCTTCTTGAAGAAGAGGTGGACATTAAACAGTTCTCTTAGCAACAAACTTTATCAGCAGTCTCTGAATATGAAGAAGGAATATTTTTTTCCTTTAGTACAGTTCCTTCTGCTTAGCAGTAGCAGACAGATGATTTTCAAAATCCTGCTTGACACAGCATTCCCTTTATTCTAGGCTACATATTAAGAAAATAATGGCACAGTTCAAGTACTTGGAAAGCAAGGGTAGAAGCTCTAAGCTACAGGTTACCAGACTTGCTGCACCATTGTTCCCAATTGTGATGGCTATCCAGGACACATCATTTCTCTCAAGGCACTGTATAGCACAACCCCACAATAGCCTGCTGGGACCCCACCTATGCAGACCATGAACAGAAGAGAAGAGGCAGGAATAGCTGTGAGGAAGGAGCGAATCTCTCACCCTGGCACTGTTGTTGGAGATGCTGTAATGTTATACCACATCTTCATCAGTTCTTTTTTTTTTTTTTTTTTTTGAGGGTGGTTAGGCATTGGAATGGGCTGCCCAGGGAGGTGGTTGAGTCCCCATCCCTAGAGGTGTTTAAGAGTCACATAGATGCGGTACTGGGGGACATGGTTTAGGGACACTGGCAGTGTAGGGTTAATGGCTGGGCTTGATGATCTTGAAGGTCTCTTCCAGCCAAATCATTCTGTGATTCTGTGATTCTGGTGAGGACAAGCCCTGCATCATATTGAAAGCCCAGAATGCACATCCAGGAGACAGATTTGAAATAATAACAGCATCTGCCTTTTCAGCATCAGCCCCATCTTTAAAAAATTTAAACATGGGTTCTTCCCAAGTAGTACATAGGCACCATTCAGCTTTAAATTCTTGGGATACTCCCTCCTTGTTTACGGATTTGATCAAATAGCTCTCCTCAGCAGGCCACTGCCGTGGCTTATAACTCTTTTCATTTCTTCAACTTAATTGTAATTGCGGCTTTTTGTTTCTAATGCACAACAGCCAAGCATATGGACAAGTCCTTTAAACATCTGGGTTAATGTTGCTTTCACCTCTGTTCCATTTTTCCAAAGCATCTCCCTTTGTAACTGATAGAAGTGTGCTAAGATAAAGCCCTCTTCAAAACTTGCTGTCTCATGTTGCATTGCTGAGTTGAAACTCTTTGTGATAAAATGAAAACAAGTTTTTAACTACTTCTCATTGATAAGCCTCATGCTGGGTGGAAACATTCTGTGCATCTGTCAGCAAGGATGCTTTTTGCACACTTACATTTAAGAGCACTTAAGGTACAAACTACACCTGAAACTTCCACTGTTATGGAGTGCACTGATCCTTAGGTCCAGAGGCTGCCACACGTGAAGCTGGGTTAATAAACAAGCTCAGATAACATCAGTGCATTGTTGCCATGTTTTCAGATGGAGACAGTTGCTTCTTCTCCTACTCAAAGCATAATAATTGATGCAGAAAAGATAAAATGCTAAGAACAGAAACCAAATTCTTCCGGCCAGGTAGCCAAGAAACCTATTCTCTAAACATGTCAAAATATATTCTCCCATGTGTTTCAGTAGTTTTGCTGCTGACAAGAACAAAACATACTGGCAGAATAGAGAAGGAGCTGTATGAACTCATCATTGCCCAGAAACCAAAACACAGCTGGCAGGTCTAATTTTAGTCCATCAGCCCTGACAGAGCCCTGTAAACCCTGTGCCATGGCAAGTAACATAGAAAGAGCTTTTGTGAAGAGCTAATATAAGCTTCACATTGGAATTAGAAAGGTCATAAAATGGTAGAAGGACAACTTAGGAGCTGTAGATCACCTTGACCAGTGAACAAGTGAAAACGAAAGCACATCTTATGCAGTTGGCCCTCAAGTACCAGAACATTGACAGATCCTCTGTTTCTGCTGTGAGAAGTCTCAAGTGAGAATTCTCTTCAACTCTTATACCTGAATTTAAGATAGTTACTACATAAAAATCTTCAAAGCCTTACTAAAGTAGAGTAGCCTACAGAGAAGAAAAGACAACAAAAAAAACAAACCACAAAAAAAAAAAAAAAAAAAAAGGACAGAAAATGGAACGTTACAAATTAAGAGCAGTGCCCAACTTAGTTTGATCATTTGACATAAACTCACTTGAACTCCCTGCTGCATATACCAGCAGGAGTCCAATCAGCTCCAATGCACAATAAAGCAGAGTTGCTCAGAAACAGGAATTCAAACGAATAGAGAAGTACTAGAGCAATTCTTCCTAACAGCTCAGAGTATTTCTGTAACGTTAAGTGCTCATAAGCAAGGTCAGACAGCCCTTCTTTTGTTCCAATATATAATCACTACAACAAGGACACTGCTAATGGATACTTGTCTCAGCTGTCGTAAAAATACCCACACTGGATCCTATTGCTTTCTTGAGCATTTTTTTTGCTGTGCTTCTCCAGGATTAGGGATCATCTTCCAAGAAATTTAAGTTCTCTATCTTCCTGTGTAAATCTTACACAGGAAGGCTCTTTAGCTCAGCCACCATGTAATACTGCAGCTTCTTCACAGACTTTGTAGCAAAAATTACTTATCATTATAGTACTTTTAGAACCTGCCCTTATCTACATCAGAAGCAGGTCTAGCTTACTTATCTGAATAGACACTCACTGCCAACACAGCAGAGAAAAATTTATCTTCATTTCCAACCTCAACTGTTTTTAAAAACATAAGCGTGCCCCAGAACTTGGTGAAGATCTATAACATTTCCATTTAGCCATGTACAACAAATATAGATGGGCTAGCAATGGAATAAGTGCCCAGGGGACCTACTAAGTGTTTAAGAGGTTTGGCAGCTTTGCCAAGTCAAATTCAGCTATTGGCATATTCTGCTTTATACAAGCCTTCAGAACACTGTTCCAGTCTGGAAGCACCTATATATATATCTTGAGATGTCTTGTAGGGTTTTACCTCGTCTCAATGACTGGTTCCCTCCAGGTGTGAAGAAGTTCCCATCTACAGTCATAGACCAGAATAAAGGTTTCAACCTTTGCAGCAGGTCAGCAGACGGTATAGCCACCTACAAGGCAGTATCAGCTCTCCTATTTTTCCAAATTTTTAAATACTCCAAAAAAGAAAGGAAAGTATAAGTATTAAAATTCTTAACTGAAGGTACCTGATGATGGTGGCAGCCTAAGGACTATTCACATCTGGAGTACAAGGAAGTACTAGGTGTAAGCTACTTAGAGGCATTCACTTGCAAATGTTTAATTTTTCCTTTTTAAAAATTATTTATTTATTTGGATTAGGGCAAAGTCAAGAAAATTTTGGGACAATACAACTAGAGCTAGGGGTCAAAAACATTTCAGATTATTACCTTCAAAAGCCTATTTCCCACTTGATCTGATACTGATGAAGAACCAAGTCACCCAGACGAGAGGCTACAAACCAAAAAGGTACAGTGGAAAATGTCATCCCAGAGTACATGCTCCCTTGTCTACAGTCCTGGAGTCACAAGAAGATAGAATAGAATGTAATACCAGTGTTAAGAGATGGTAGGATAGTATTTTGCATGAGCATATAAACACACATGCACAGATGCATGAACAAGACTAATGCTGGAATGGGCTCACTGGCTAAACTAGCTGCACATGATCAGAACACAACCAAGGGAAAAAAAAACACCCTACACAGCTAAATCAAGATTTCAAGCAGCTTTTTATATTTATCAGATAATAGTAACAGGAGGTTAGATATGCAACTCCAATTAGCAATACAATTCATAATCTAACCCCTTCTCTTTCATGTTTGAAGCACAGGACTGATAACTGATGGCTCACAAAATCTGCTACTGGTGACTTTTCAGTGCTGAAATCAGCCATTAATTGTCTTCTCTTTTTGCCAGGCTTAATACACTTTAAAGGATATTGTCTGCTGTGCTACTATTTACTTATTAAATTACTCTATTGGTGAAAATAAAGGGTGCTGTTAAGAAAACTAGAACTCATAAAAAACAACTTTTGCAAATTTCTGCCCTGAGCTATCTGGAGTTATCTCCTAACCATGCATTGCCAGAGCTATGTAAGGTTCACCTTGAAAAACAAATATGGAATTCTAACAATAAATATGGAACAAGAAATTAATGTTTAATTGTAAAGATATGTTACCACTATTTTTCAGGTAGACTTTCTCCAGGTGCAGATTTTAGTAAGCTTACTTGAAGAAAAGTTGTCGAACTCTCTCTGGTAGAGTACCAATTAGTCTATTTTTCCACTGATGTAAAATAAATAGAGTATATGGTATGATTTGTTTGGTTACCCTACTGGTGTAAAAATCTAGTGGGCTTCAGGCTCAGTCTGTGTTACATCTGTCATTTTCCAAGAAGAAATTGTTGGAGTACAGTCCAATTTTATGAAAAATCAGTTGTTTGTATTGTATAAAGCTGGTTTATCAAGTTTCCCTTGCAGTTCAAATAGAATAGTTTGGAGAAGTGTAGCCATTCACCAGCTGTTAGTATATATGCAAAAGTAATGAAACTAGAAAATATTAAAGACTTCCTTTTTTTTTTTTGTAGTATAATCCAAAATATCTAATTTGGAAATTATATTTTTCATGATGAAAATAACACTATGAAAGATGTTGTTTCTGCAAGAGTATTTATGCTAAACAAAATTACATATAAAACTTTAGGTTTCATTGCTTGTATTGATTTTATTAGACCTCTTGGCTTTAAGGAAAATGCAAGAGTTGGAATTAGATTTACTTCACTTACAGCATAATTGATTTCAGAAAGGTATTGAATTTAGTTTGATAAACTGTATCATATGCTGGATATGCTTCCAGATAAACTTGTTAGTCCAAATTTCTAAAAAATGAGCAAATTACCATGCTGGCAGTAGTGGCAGCTCAGCAGAATATAGCTCCCTAGCAAAGGTTCCCACCATAAACAGTGGGAGGTCAATACAGAACCACACAACTTGAAATACAATTAGAACCTACGAAGCCTTATTTCCTTCCTATCTCAACAGTCTAGACTTCATAAGTTAAATGTATCATCCTAAATGCAGGTTTAAAACTTTCCTTGGACAAATCTCTTGGTTCCAAAATTGTTAGTAAATGACTTGGAAACAGGGAACCTTGTCTTTTGATGTGGGGAGGAGACATGGAGGTTAGCACAGAGGCTTCTACTGCAGGAGATCTATTATTTAATGTCCATGTGAAGGTTAATACAACTTTATATGGGCATTTGCAAATAGCAGAAACTTCTAGGTGTATTTTAATCTCATCTAAGTTTACTACAAATACTGAAGTACTAGCAACTTTCTAGAAAATCATTATTGCACTTATTTAACTTTAACTCAGATTTACACAATTACATCATTTACAGTGGTTCCACTTCAATATATAGATGTGGATGTTAAAATACTACTGCACGGAATTTTCCTTCCTGTGGGATCGCAAAGGTTCTCACCAGCTGTGACCTTGCGGGCAGTTGTTTGTCAAACAGTAGAAAGATGTTTTGACTATGGGTGTTGTGACACCCCAGCCAATCACAACCAGGGGGTGGTTGGCTTCTTGTACAATTACCTTGAAGTTAAAAGGGTATAAAAAGAGCTGTAAATTAATAAATAAAGGCTTCTTGGCATCTTGGTGAAGAAAATCGTCTCTGCCTCACTCTTTTTCCTCTTCCGGCAACAGGCAGATAAACAACATATAGATACAGAAGGCAAACCACCGAGATGTCCATAACCACTTGCCCATGTTATATTCAGTAATCATAGCATATGCTAATTGGAAGACATACAATACCTTCACAGGGGAACTACAGATGCATGCAGAATACTGTATCCTATGGACTAATACTGAAGTATTAAATCTGGAAGCCACAACTACTAGTGGATGTCATTTAATAACAACTTGTTAAATAAAATGCATCCAACTCTATCACAGAACACATGGGCCTCAACCTTTCAAGTTAGCTTTTAAACAAAGTTTTTCTGACTTCTAACAAAAGCCTTCACAACACAGGTCCTGCATTTCTAAATTCTTGGGAAACATTAAAATACCTGGTGCTTTATACTGTGCTTCTTGTACACTTGCTTCCATGCAAGACTCACAACACAGAAAAATAACTTTTCAATTTATATAATAGGCTAAACTAATAATTCCCATTATATGCTCAATTTTCAGAGAAATCTGACCTCTCAGTTCATTAGATTCTAACATAACTGAGGTTACAATCAGTGACAATATTTTTCTATGTTTTGTATGTATCTCAGAAGTTTCAGCAAGAAGTCCTGTCCACAAGCAAAATGCATAATGTGCCATAGTTTAATACTTCCTATAAGGAATCACTAGAGGTTACAGCCACCTCTTGAGAAGTCTTATTAAAATTCTTAAATTTAGGGGCAACAAGCCAAATTTCGTTTGAAATACAAAAGCATCTCAGTGTGCTTCTCTGACAAGCATGACAATAATGTTATTTATAGCTACTGCAAATCACTTCAGCCAGAAATATTCACTTAGAAATGGGAACTCTGTTTTGCTTATTTAGACAATCTCACAGACTGCATTATTAGCTCTAGTCCCACAGAGTGAATCCTCCACACTAATGGTTGGACCACTCTGTGCCTTGGAAGTATGAGGGTGCCATGTAATCAAATGTTTCCCAATACTGCTTTTACAAAAAAAAAAAAAAAAAAAAAAAAAGATTGATCACAGATCTCTTTTCTGAGTGTACAGTTTTCATTTTGATGTCCTCTGTTTAGCAGAAGGGCATAACTGGTATCATGCCTATTCTATTTCTCAAAAGAGTTCACTTTCACTGAGATGTATGCATTGGAAAACAATAGTTTGAGTAAACTACATTACTATTGCAAGCAATATGGACTGTGTTCCAAACATCATATTTATATGGAAATTAAATTCCCTTTCAAAGAGTCATGTTTCCATAAACTCCAGTTGCTGTCCACTGAACCTAAACATTTGCCTTAAAATCAATGCATTTAAATTTGAGATAATATTTTCAGCTTGTGCTTTTTCTCAGAAGTTGTTTTACTAAAGCAGGGTCTGGTTACTGCTTGTATAGATTGACCTTTCTCCTTAAAAAAAAAAAAAAAAAGTGCTTATGGAGTAATCTTCAGTTTTGCATTCAACGACATTCTATAATGAAAGCTGAACAGAGTATAACTGAAACTTAGCACAATAAATTAATTTCATTATTTAAAAAACTTAGCATAAGAACAAAACTAAAAAGGCAGTCAAGGAATCAAGCTAGAAACACTCCCAAAGGCCTGTTAAGCTTTTCCGATTACTAGACAAATTAAGTTCTCCATTTTTACTGCAGAGAAACCTCCCAGTTCTGTTAACAGAATTCAAATCTCAGCCCCTAGGAAGAATAAGGATGGAGCATTTCTTCAGAGCAATCATGAGTTTGATTTAAGACCAGTGGTAGCAAAAAGTATCTTTAAAGCAGTCTGAATTTTTATCATTCTACACGTTCAGGGCCTGATACAAAACAGAAGAGCTCTCAGCTGCTCCATCCAGCAGCGACATTCCAGCAGCACAGATTACCCATGTTTAGAAATATCCAAGCAAAACATTCTGCTCACCTGGCTTACAGCAAGCAGATAAAATAATAGTCAGTGGCTTATGAAGAGAATCAGAACATTATTTGATTTCTTCTGCATATGGAAAAAGGAGAGGAATCAACTGTCAGTTGAGATGCACTGAAGCATTAGAGCAGGTTTGCATCTTTCTATGAGAGATTTTTCTCAGAGAGCACTGCACCAAGTTGCTGTTCAACTCGAGTTAAAGTATTTCTTAGGTAACTCTCAAAACAGAACCAGATTTTTAAAATAAGCCAGAGAAAACTGCTTCAGTGTCTTTTTAAGAAGGAAAATCTCAGGTAGTAACATAAAATTCTCATTGGCTTACTGGAGTTAAATCAGCAATGTCCCACTGCAGCAAACAAAAACGTGACAGAACATTAAGCTGAAAAAAAGATAACCAATACATTGTTTTGCTCCTTCTACTGTTTGACTGCACAAATTGAACACGCTTCTTCAATTTCTCATCCCTTGTTATTCCTTACCTTCCTTCACATTCTATTGGCACACATAGACCTGCCCAAGAGACATAAATATTCCTGCTACTTCATTTGTCTTCCTTTGAAGATTAAAACACAACAATATTGCATGAATTAAGAGCATTTTTTTCCACTTATAACAATCTAATCTCATGGATCAATTCCCAAGGCAAAGGAGAAAAACAGAGCAGAGGCCTACAGAGATACATTGCTTAATTGGGATTATCATGTTATGTCCATAGTTACTTCTATGTTTTTCTATATCAGGGCTACCAGACAACTTCAACAAAAGCAGCTTGACATCTACCTAAACAGTTCTTACACACTCACAGAGGTGGTAATATATGGCAAAGTTCTTATATTAGCAAAGAATCAACTACACAAGCAGAAGGGCTTTAGAATTTTAATATTACAAAACACTCTGTCTTTTAGAATTCAAGCAGAAACTATTCCCTGCTTTTAGCCTCACTGAAATGACTTTCTGGATTCATCCTTCCTGGTATCTCCCTGATGCCACAATTTTTCAGCACTCTATTTGTGGAGCCACCACCCACAATGAGGACAAGTTTTAGAACTGATTTGCCATGTTTTCCAACATGCTCAAGTTCACATTGGCTTACTGGACATTGTACTTCTACATAACACATGCTGATACAGGACATAATGCACTTACTATAACATTTGCATATGCATATTTCAATAATGCCATTTGTGTAATTCAGCTGAGAACAAACCACACAATAACTTCATTATAGTCATTTACAAGCAAATTTTAGTGAGACCAACATGCACAAGCTAGTAACATATGTAAACGCCCACACTCACTGTCAGGCAATGGGATAGCTACAGCTGCCCCCCCCCAAGAAATTCAAACTTATACTTCAAATGGAGCCCCTATGTGAGCAAGAAACTCTAGAAACTACAATCAATTTTAAGTGAGTCTCTGGCAAAGGAACACAACAAAATAGACATGGTGAAGACAAAGCAGACTGACTTGGTAGAAGAACCTGAACAGGTAGAAAAAATCCTAGCACAAGAGACAAAGAAAAAACTGAAAAGTTGGTATCAAGGATTGGGATGGAGTCTAACATGAGGTTAGGTTAAAGACTCAAAACAATGAGGGGTGGAACGGCACTGACAAGAAAACAAGGCTTTAGGCCTTGACCTGGTTGAAATGAGAATTCATTGTGACATTTGTGACTTTATGAAGTCCAGTTGCTAGCTGGAACATGCACTGCAGCTAGCACTTGAGTTTCTGGCCTTGTTAAACTACACACAACTCCTTTGCACAGAAATACCCCAAAGGCTGGGTATAAGAAAGGTTATGCATAAAATCAAGCTGAAGCAAACTCGCAGTTGTTAAGAACCGGGAAATATTTCTACTCTCTCAGCTCAGTGCCACGAGGCCACTAGTTTTAACAACAACATTAGTGCTTAATCCAATGGTGGGTGAAGGGAATACAAGTACTATACTCCTACCATTTTCATATTATTATTATTATGCTTAAGTAATTTTGTGACTTTATCAGAAAACAGCATTCACTGGTCAGTGGCCCACCACTATCAAGCACATAAACGTCAGTATTTGCTACTAGTTCTGCTCAGCAAGAAAGCACCTTTTTTCCCCTCAGAAAGCTCATAACTACAAGAACACCAACCCTTCAGGTTTCATTCCAGCAACTGAAGCATCTTTATGGTAAACATTTGGTCTAATTCTTTAATCCTTTAAGAAACATTTTATTAAAGAGTGAGAGAGTGTGTATGTAATAGACTTAATCAGTCCACTTAGTCCACAAGGTAGAAGCAATACAGTTGCCTTCAGAGTGACTCAGGCTTTTAAGACAAAGACATGAATCTTACTTATGTCCTTGTCCAAGAACGGCCAGTCAACTGTGACACTGTTTGGCCATGCAATCCATCTCTGCAGCATAGTCATGTTTCCCGTGCTCCAAAATGAGTCACTTGAAAATTCAGCAACTAATCAAACTCCCTTCCACCCAACAAGGCACCATGACCCCTCTCCCCTTATGTGGCTTCTTCTATTACTTCTTTGATACTTAGGGCTAAACTATAGGTTGGTTCTGCTATTTCAAAGCACAGTATGTTCATAGATTATCCAAGTCCTTGGGCTAGTTACCCAACCTGTGCTGAAGCCTGTGCCCTTGTTCACCCAAGGAAAAATTCTTTAAGCTTAGAGGAAATGTATGTCCTTTCTGTACTCATCTGCTCTTCAGCAGTAGTATCGCTAAGTGGTGAAGCCTTTTACGAAGCTAACCGAATTATGAGGAAAAAGTGTTAAAACCCCATGATCCTTATATAAATATGTAAGAAATGGCCATCTTCCTCCAGTGTGACAGTGGTCACCCGAATCACATGTACTGTTTTCCTTCCCTCGTTGGAGGATGTTTTACAGAACAGCAGAACACAGCAGGTAACATTCCTTCCAATGTGAAGACTGGCCCAATGCATGCCTAGCACAATGAGGCCAAAATGCCTCCCTATGAATCAGTTCTGATTTAATATTTAAGACTTCAAAATAAGAATCCATGACCCTTGTAAATATCGCTTGCTAAATAGACTGGTAGTAAATGAGTTATCTTTAGCTCTACACACAAATAATTCATTTTACTTTTACTTTGACTAGTGTTAATGACACAAATAACCAAGACTGTTAGGCATTTAATTTCAATTAGAAAAAGCAACTGTGACCTGTTTCAGTATTATCAACGGTCAAATTATCCATACAGGTTAATGCTCCTAAACAAAATTAAGGATCCACCCCATAACAATCAGTCACCTCTGTAGATAAATCCTCCATCAACAATTGATGTGCTCTGACAAGTACAGCATACACTGCTTTTAGCTGAGTTCTAGTCACAAGTCAAGGTTATGCAGAATTACTTAAATTCCAACAAGAAATGCAGAATATCTGGATTTAGATACAACAAACATGACATCAAGGTAATTAATTTATCTGGCATTAGCTTCACTATAAATTAAATTATTTCCAGTAAAACACATCACCATAAAGGTGGTAATATATTGAAACAAGGGTCCAGGAAGGCTGTATGATATTCATCCTTGGGGATCTTCAAAACTTTCAAAACTTGCCTGGACAAAGTGCTGAGAAGCCTGATTTACTATATCTCTTTCTGAGCAGAGGGCCAGAGACTATCCCATGCAGACACCCCTACTAATTAAACCTATTCTGATTTCAGGACTGCATGTTACCAAGTTTAGATGACTAATCTAGGATATTTGTGCTTAGAAGCAGAACATGATCAGGAAGAGGAACCTTCCATATTTTCTTCTCTGCCCTTTTACCAGTCTAATCAGTTCTATCCTTATAACATATACATACTCATGGCAGACACTTATCTCCCTCAGACTAACATTCCAGTAAGTTGACAGGACCGTTGGCTCTAAAAGCAGGAATTAAATGCATGACTGCATTGCCTTTTGCAATGAAAAGCCTCACAGTTACAACTCCTTCAGGCGATAGTAAAAAGCAGAGGTGCCATGTGACAGGTAACAAAAACAGGCCTCTGTTGCACATACTTACACATCCTCATTCGTGCAGTTGTCACATATGATCCAAAGGGTACATGATAAAACACCTCCTGCATTGTACCAACAGAGAAAAGAGACAGGAAGTAAGACACCAGTATCTTTACCGTGGTCAGATGACTAAGGGTGATGAACAAATTCAAGTTTCTTGAAGTAATACAAAACAGTTTCACAACCTGCAAGTCCCTCAAGTAAGGCATGAAGAGTAATGCAACATCAACTGAATTGTAAGGTTTGGGTAAGTTCAGTGAGAACAGAGACTACACGTTCTAAGGTAGCTGCAAAGAGCTACTACTGTGCTGATTTGAAAAATTACTACAGCAGCTTTTAAGAGGGGGGACTGAAATTGCCATTATGATGCATCAGCTTTGATGTGAATACTAGTGTTGAGTAAACCCCAAATTGATGGACCTGGTTGGGATAGGTTATCCAAGATACAAAGGTCACTAATCCCAGGTAGCATAGTTCTGCAGTCTTCAGATGGGAGATATGGCAGCCATTGGTAGGCAATGAGGTGTGATGGTTTGGTTGTGTTTGACTCATTTTTATTTTAGCACATAGTCAAAAAAGTAAATGGACAGAGTCCTAAAATGCTCACCTTGAAAGGTAACAACCTGTTTCCATGACTCCATGTCCCTGATTTAAATGTGAATAAATAGCATTCTGGCTATACCTTATTTAAATATCCAAATTTAATAGAAGATATCCTGCTGCATTATGTCAGACAATATCTGCTCTCCAACATTATCCAAGAGCAAACACCAATTAAGAGACTGGAAAACATGTAATTCCCTACAAATTCATTTTGTTGCAATTTGAGATTCAGATGTTTCATAGAACAGCCCAAGAAGATGATTTTTCCAGAGATCTAAGTGGATTCAGATGATTCTCAGAAGTTTTTGGCACCCATAACATCCTGATGCCTTCTTTTGCATGAATACCCGGAATCAGCTTTCCACCTACAAAATATTTTTCCAGCATTTAAAAACACTGTTTAAAAAAAAAAAAAAAAAAAAAAAAAGAGGAACAGTGTCAGAAAGATGTGGCATTTCACTAACCTCCTTCTGTTTACATAAATGATCTTTGTTTTTTATGTTATAATTAGACATTAATTCATATGAATGCTAATTTCATTACAAGGCAGAAATTCTAGAAGCTCTTGAATGGCTTGGGCTACAGCATTTTTGGACATCCAAGGCATCTATAATAGCCAGAACTCCCTTGCCTATATAATCCGTCTCAGATTTGCAAAGCTAGATGAGACTTCAAATACATGTTCTTCCTTCTACAGGTAAATCCATGAGTATCAGGGAAAAGTAAAGGGAGTATTTAGACACATGAATGAGAACATGTTCTGCATGTTCCAGGTCTGAAGTACCAGAAAACATCCATAGTAGGAAAACAGCCAAACAAATTTTAGAACCTCATAAATAACCAAAAGCAATTATTTCCATTTGTTGAACTTCATACTGGGTACCCTACTGACCCACATTTTCTGAAGGAACTTAAAATGATGTAAGAAATTCTTACCTTGGTCCTATTACTATTTTTCTTTCATCAATGAAATTGCACAATGGATGTGTCTGCTAACTCACCATCTTTATATCATTTCATTAGTGCTAACAATGAACACCTACAAGCAGTTCCACAGTATCCTAGTTTAGCTCATAATGATACCTACTAATAAGCATTACATAAGTCTTCTGAGAACATGGAGGGACGGAACATGTTAGTCTAGTATTGAACATTCAACACCAACCTCTGCAATGCTGAGGTCATCATTTTCCTTTCTTTCCTCTCTTCCTCTGCTATTTTTATTGCAAGCTCTTCCAAACAATTAGCACACCTTCAGGGAACACCTATATTCAGCATTAGCTGAGTGTTCTAGAACAGCAAGAAATAGCTTTTGTCCAAGACCTTGTGCTACAACTTACACAGCAAGACCTTAAAGGCCATTAACTTATACAGCTTTTATATGGAAGTTATTACAACCAAAATGTCTCTTGTTGGGAAAAAAAACCCAAAACAACAACATAAAAAGCCAACAAAACGTGACACCACACAACACAACACCACAAAGTCAACAGCTTTGATCTTTCACAGCAGAACAGTATTACATCAGGTCTTAATATAGCAGGGGCAGTTTCACCAATAAAAAACTGGCACATCTCAGCATATCTTCAGAAAGAAAAACCTGCCTATTATCCCATGTTCCTAGTACCTCTAAATAAATACACTTGGGTACAGACAGCAGAACTTAGTCCTGTGCATGCCTGCCCTTGCAGAAAAGCTCATCATGGCTTATGGGGAAGAAGTGAAGAATTTAGACACCATCAGCCCCTACCAAAAAAACCTGCCAAGAGCAGTAACTGAAGGCAAAAAGGAATTCAGTGTGCTTTAAAATGCTTTTTTCCCCCACTTAGTCTGACCAAAACTGTTATGGACAAGTAAGCTTTATTTTTTTTTAATTAAAGAATTATTTATATGCAGATGCAAACTAGATTCCATGGAATCTTGAAAAAAATATTTATGTTGAAAGCATGTAACCTCATTTGTCCTCCTTGCAGGTCAGGCTGCATTAACAAACATCAAGATGTTCATCTCAGATGGCCAATTGCTACTTGCCTCAGCACTCTCTACAGGCAGCAACTTCTTTTTAATTGCAATTATGCACCATTTGTATTGTATTATTCAACATTGATTTTATTTCACCCTCTAACCTTGGACTTCTCCAGTACTGGAAGATGGAAAATAAACAAACTTACTTATCTATGGGAACAAAAATCTTCTGTAGCTTTTTGCACACAATCTTTGAAGAACAGGTCCCCAGAAAATTAAGCCTTCAGTAGTATGTATAAGTCTGTTTTTACTTGAAAACAGAAGAATACACAGAGGCAAAACATGTCACAAGCTATGTTAATTGTGTTTGCCAAGTTTGGACAATCAGTCCATTTCTAGCTGAGGAAAAGGAAAGGTGAGAAAAAAGCTGATTCTTCTTACTTGAACACAGCATGTACTATCAGCAGAGTTAATAGGTTGAATAAAAAAGCAGAGCATTCAAATCATGTCATTCAAGTTGAAAAAAAAAAATAAAAACCCTAAGAGAGCTTACACAGAAGATTCTATGACTGCACAGAGCATTTAATTAAGATTTGTCCACGTCAGTGCTCATATTTGCACTAGCAAGGCTGTACAGCCTTTCCAAGGACACCAGTTAATCTAAGAAAAAAAAAGAAAAAGCAGCTCCTTTGTTTAACATGAGAGCCCTTCTCTGAGGTCAGGCCCAGGGACCCAGTATTTTTTGAGATGTATTACTGCAGCACATAACTCTTAAGAGAAAAATTCTTCCGTTGCTTCACATAAGACTAGAGGAATCAGGGCTCACGTGTCCTCTCAAGGTTATGCTTTGTCTTTAGGTTCTGTCATATGAAAACATGGCGTGAACTTCAGATGTTTCCTCTCATCATGTGTATTTCCTCAGGAGACATCTCTCAGAAGTGCTGCAAAAAGATACCCAGGACAGCTCCAACTGCATGTTAAAAATGATACAACAGTAACTCCATTGCAGAATAGTATTGCTGCAGCCATGGAGCTTCCAGGAGCATTCAGGCATCTTTAGTCTGTTGTACCATTTAAGGTAGATGTACTCACTAAGCCTAGAGCACTTGAAAACACGTAAACTAGCTAAAGCAATAAAAGGTATTTTATCTCCTCTTATTTGGTATGTAAAATATTTTTTGCACAATAATGGAAGATGCATCTCATTTCTGATCACAATTGATAATGAACAGTGAGTTAGAGGAGCTATTTCATTAAATATTGAAGCATAATTGACTTGAATGCCCTACAATACATCTGAACTGTGCATGGGTAGCTGGATGATGGGAACTTTAGGACTCCAAATGAAGGACACTTGAGATTTTGAAACTAGTTTCTCCATAAAAGATATAATAGATCATCCTCATAGTGGAAGAGGATGTAAAATTCGGTTATAAACCTTCCTTAAATCCCCCAAATATTTAGGTGGCTTTATTAGGGGTGCTGCATAGTTACATAGCTTGCAGATTAACAACTACAGAAGAGGACAGATAAAATTAAGCCAGTGATGCCTCTGCATATTTAGTAAAGTTACACTGAAAACAAAAACTCTTAGAGATCTTTCTTGCTGCTTCACTTTCAACTGGGGCCCAGAGGGTTATTTCATGCTTCGATAGTTGCACTGATAGAACTGCACTGTGCTAGCTGAATGAGATTTTCCTAGTTGTGAACACCAATGGCTGGAACAGTTGGGCTAATCTGAATTAACCAATATAGCAAGAAGATACTTGAGTCCATGAATACAAGATGACATTAGCATAGATTCTTACTGATCTAATGCGAATTTAGATACTGTAAAAGCCTGGAGGGAGGTAGAGAAAAGAGTTAATTCAAACCGGAAAATATATCCAACCTACATTTCTATTTAGATACAGCTATAATCTGTGTGCAGGAAAACTAGCTAATTCTTTGGTAGAATTCTGACAGGGAAAATAAAGACCCAAAATGAGAAAAAAGATATTTCCATCATAAAAATGCCAGCAGGACGTCAGCCTCCTTTAGGTGGAAATCCTAGGTGAGAACTAGACTTTACCAGAAAGAAGCAAACAAATTTACCATGAGGTTTAATTGCTCCATGTAATGTCTCAATAGTCTGAGCTTGAAACTGAAGCACAAACATGAAGGAGACTGTACTTACTGAAAAGAACAGTGACAATCCCTTTATTTACAGTGAAACAGAGAGCAAATACCTCCTTTTGCAATGGCCTTTGCAGTAGTCCATTATTCTTTTACAACACATAAATCAAGGTAATCTTGGAGGAGTAATTAACTACGTTCTCAAAAATACCCACAATAAAAAATCCAATAAAAATCCAAACTCTGAGAATAACTAGTGTCCTCTGCTTCTTAATTTAGAGTCTATCTTGCTGAGATTTGTGACACAGATGACACACTACTGCTTCTAAAACAGTACCTCTCTGGGAAAGGTGCATGAATACAAGCTCTTCCCTTAGCTATCTTTCTCAAACACCAACCGCTTACTTAAGAAGGGATCTCTTTCCTCCTCTCATGAAAAAAAAATACATTGTTCACTGATGATGACCAAAATAAGACTAGGATCTCCACAGTGATACTCAACTACAAATCTGCACACTGATCTCTTAATCCTTAAGAGTCTTCCACCCTCCCCTCTAAAGACAGAGCCTTCATCTATTCAGCCCTCTGTTCTTTCTATATAAGTCCACTGAAAATAATCTCAATTGCCACTTGGAATTGCCTCAGAGTTAAATTGTTATTTGAAAGATGTTTTCTCCCGTGGTGAAAAAAAAAACAAGTCTGGAACATTTACATTATTCCAGGGTAACACTTGGCCACCGATTTCTAAAAGCTGTCACTTAAGTTTTCACAACTGAGGACACATTACTTATCCAGCAGGAACAGAATGGCTTCCTATCTACAGTGCTGTCTTCAATGCCTATTTACAACCCCACTGGCAGAGCCAGGCACTTAGTGAATTAGATACTTGACAAGTACTCATTTCAAGTTGTATGATGAATAGTCTGTATAGATATTTCAGGTTATGAATCCCATCCTTCCTGGATGACTCCTACACATGCTAAGATAATTCCTTATATGTCATGACATTTCAGTATAAGCCCTTGTGTAAACAGAGTTGTAGAAACGCTAAGTTGATTCCAACTGGTAGGAAAATATGGATACTTTGCTTCAGGACAGTTACTAAGAGCTTTCAGAGACCAGGTGATTGGGATGCACAAAAGTTCAGCCATACACAGTATTAAACACATGAGTGGAAGCAAAGAGAAAAGGCAGCAGATTTGTCATATTCTTTCAATACCCCTCAATATTAGAATGACATGACAAAGATGGCATTGGCTTGGCAGCCTGACTGCAAGAAATAATCTACATATGCATTTTCCCTCCCACTTTAAACTCAGCTCAGATCATCTGGGAAAGATTAAGTAAACAGAAAAGTTTAGGATATCTGTAAGAAACATTCAACAGTAAAGGGCTGTAACTAAAGCACCTGAAGTTATACCTATGATAAGGAGATCAGAATAGCAATTATACTCTTAATTAATGAGATTCTCAGGAGGAGGAACTCTAGCACATTCATGATACCAAGTAGGTAAACTGATTATGATTTGACATTTACCTGATCAGCATGAGGTCAGCAATGAGATTAAGAGACAATGAAT
This sequence comes from Ceyx melanurus, assembly GCA_024611195.1. NCBI lineage: Eukaryota > Metazoa > Chordata > Aves > Coraciiformes > Alcedinidae > Ceyx > Ceyx melanurus. The sequence continues at coordinate 23,896 of JANHGL010010784.1, read as the reverse complement.
GAAAGAAACGAGGGAAAATTACCTAAGCTCTGAAATATCAAAAATTTCTGAAAATGAGCTATGTGCAGATAAATAACTGAAAAGTGCATCTGGATAACATTAAATCTATACTACTGTATTAAAACTTACAGCTAATAATTTAGAAGTCAGTAAAGACCCAGACTGATTTACAACCACACATGCAACTACAAATCATCCCATACCTCTTGGTAGATGACAACTTAGTCCTTAACTACATAATCAGTGTTTTCTTTTTCCTTAACAGAAGCCATACATCACTGAGTGTGCAACAAATAGATATGAGCCTAAACAGTGTTTCATCTTAGTTTTCAGTGACTTTAGTCTTACTCAGCAGTAACTAAACACAGCTCCATCCTTTTCAATACATGGCATTCTTACTAACCTAGCACTTTTTTAATCTGGGGTGATGAAATATCCTGGCTTTTCTGTGCTACTGTGCAACAGTTCACTGTACAGAGAAGAGAAACTGTCTGCAAGTCAACTTATGCAATAGGTAGTCAAAACCCACACAGATTTTGTGCTCCAAATCAGCAGAAATTGAACTTGGGATTTTCTACTACTGTGCTGAAAAGGAGATTAAACTCTAGACAGTACATTGGGGGTTCTTTAGTCACATCCACTAAGGAATACTTGAAGTAACTGAACGTTTTGCTAGCATATCAGGTAAATATGAACCTCAAGGTTATTTCCACTCTTCTCCATCATTATCAATTGCATATTAAGCAACTTCCAGAATGAGGACTTGCTACTACTACTTGTTAAAAGAACAGAAGGAATACACTTATTTCTATCTGTAAAATGTGCCACAATCAGCATAAAAGTCTTCACACATACCAGAGTAAGAAATTTACCCATTAAAAAAAAAAAAAAAAAAAAAAAAAAAAAAAGTGTTACTATTCTATTGTGTGGCAAAGCACATACCCCTCAAATTCCATTCTGCACTTCTAGGAAAAAAAGTAAAAATAGAAGTTTTACTTGAGAAAACACATCCTTTTGAAAAGTTTGAGAAGAGGTACAGTTGAAAATGTAATAAAACATGGACAGACAAGTACGGTGGTTTTCACACTGCTACTTAATAATTTCACTTGGCTTCCCTGTTTTTTTATTGTGACAGTTGTCCTCTACTTCAAAGAACGTAATTACCTAAACAAAGTGCCCTTGCCCTGACATTTAACTTACTCTCATTTTCCTTGTTTAAAAGACAGCTCCTCAAAGTAAAGACTGATTATCTGCAACACTTCAAGTTGGAGTGTAATTCAAATTGGAGTCAAGGTATTCTAGCAAAACTAGTTATGTCTCCTACCTTGCACAGATGGCATCCACAGTAAATCTCACTTTTGTTTGTAGCAGCAGGATAGCAAATATCTCCGATTTACTAACAAAATGTTGAAAGGGGAAATAATAAAACTTACCCATGACATGTTTCAACTGTATGGAAGTAGAACTTGTTAAAACAAGTAACGCAGCTTTCAGGGGACTCTCCGCACAGATATTTGATCTTTACCACAATATTTTTACTAAATCACTGTATGATCACAAGCCTTACTTAGCAAGGGACATTTATAAAAAGAAAAGAATGAACTAAAGAGAGACAAATTATGATTCCTCATCTAATGACTCTTCCAGCATCTCAAGAGAACTGCTAGCTTTAATAATCATGAGGCCATGAGCCATGCTTCAAAGTAATTAAGGGATGTTTACATTTGTTTCATGACCATGCACATCAGTTAGGCTCCACCTAGAATTCACAAAACTGTACTCATTCGACATGGTGTCCTTAAAAGCAGTTAACTTAATTTGGAGGTCCCAGAGATAAAATCCCTGATCTGCATTCTTCAGCAGAGCAGGCAGCACAGAAAGGTAAGTTAAAAGAACTATTTGGCCAAGTGAACTGCTTGGCAACCGAATCACAATCTCTCTTCAAAGCAGACTGCCTACAAAGCTTAGGTCAACATTTTCCCCAGATGAAAATATGTCACCTTGTAGCAAGATGAAAAGCAGCCACCTGCCTACAATTTATGCAAGAAATGCTCAATATCTTATACCAAAATATACAAGTTCCTTCTGGTATCAAAAGAACATTGCCTTTATTCCATACTACATATGGTATACACCAAGGAAATTCATCTGTAAGGAGGCTGGCATGCAGGAACTAAGTTTTGAAGTGCTTGCCATTTTAGCAGGTCGGTGCATGACTGGATTATTTCATGTTGAGTTGGCAGTTGTGATGTACACATGTGTTCAAGAACTCATGTCAAAATGAGACATATAACTCTAGTGTTTTATATTTGAACAGCCAATATTCAAGTGCTACCATTTATCTCTCAAAGTTTTTTATACAGACAGTTTTCAAGCCTTGACTTGTGCAACATCAAGTATTTTATACTTACAGGTACAGTGTTCAAGTCCTGATTTATACCTCAGTATCTTATATGTACTAGTATGCTATTCAAGCCTTGATTTATTTGTTGAGAGAACAAATCCAGATAAAATTATGTTCAGCCAAACCTTCACCCTTTTACTGAAACCAACACAAAGACTAACCTTACCTATAGGCTCAGGAAGCTAAGCCCAAATTTTTGCTCCACCTTTTTTCAGAAGAAGCCAAATTTCACTCCAATTTCTTCTCAAGAATCTACAGAAGACTTGCCAGAATCTTTAAAGCAAGAAAAAAAAAACAACAAAAAATAGAAGTCAACAAGACAGGATGTTCCTCCAAGCTTCATGTACAAAACCATTAATAGGGCAGATACCCCTGCTGAAGGGAGATATGCAGCCTCAGCCAAATCTTTACTAGATACAACATTACTTTATTTCAAGACAAAAATTAAAAAAAAAAAAAAATCTTCATTCCATCTCAACTTCCATTAAGCAAATCTAATCATGAGAACAAACCCCCAAGACAAGATTTGACTAGATATGCTCTTCAGACAAATGTTTAAAACAAACAAAATGTGTTACATCAATTCTGGAACACTGGCGTGTGGAAATGGAAAGCATGGTGTCCATGAGGACATCAGAAGCATTTTAATTGGATTACTATTTTCACACATTAGCACAGCACAGTCAACTCAGCCTTCATATAACTGAAGCGTTAGAAACCACATTACAGTAATTGTTCCTCACTAAAATAAACACTTCATCTCATACCTGCTTTAAAGACACTTCCATTGCTGTCATTTCACATGTGTTATAAATGAAAACAAATGTGGTCAACTGTACCAGAAGGTAGACACATTGAGTTACCCAAGGCACAAGAGATATAGGCACCCAGCCTGGCACAAGAAGCAAGGCCTTCTAAATCCCAACACAAAAAAAAATGTACCTGCAGAACTGTTTTATTGCTTTTCTGACTCTTTTCTAGCAGCTTAGTTCCACAGTTATGAAAATCACCAGTTATGTTACAGCCTCCTCATCACTATCTCCTAAAGAAGTAATTTAAGCCTATATTCCATAAAAATCTTTGAATGAATTCCAGGTCGTCACTGGCACTGCACTCAGCACTGTTTCCTCCAAGGTAATTTTCATACTTGAATTATCTCATAGCTTGAATCATCCTCTAAAAGCAGCTCACAACAGAAGCCCAAGGCATGAAGCAGTACATTTAAATAAAACAGAGAATAACCTGCATTCACAGCAGTGTCCTCTGCAAAATCTCATTTGCACAGAATCAGACAATGGAAAAAAAAATATTTTTGCCTTCAAGTCATATTAGCTCCTTTTAGATATCATCATAATTACTCAACTGCAGTATCTCTGCAAGCCATTTTACCTCAGTTTAAGCATCCTGAAATACGTGCACTTAGTCAACTTCTCAAATTTGCACTTTGTTGGGGACAACTGTAACAAAATGTGTAGTCTATTTGGTTTGTACTTTTTTCCTCTTGCAGCACACTTTAACAGGGCCAAAGATAGACCCCACATACTAAGAACACAAGTTAGGAGGTGGGCAGAACTCTTGGTAAAACAGAAGTTAAAACACCTGAAAAACTGCTGCAAAGTTTCAGGCAGTGACTGTCACTGACAGAAAGTAACTTGCAAGTTGTTCAGAGCTACAGGAGCACATGGAAATGTACAAAAGCCTTGATCTCCAAACATGATGAAAGAAGCTGATGGGTAATAAAGAGAACAGACAGGAGAATAAATCTGACCCCTACCACCCTTTATGCACACTTTTATACTATTATGTATCTATTGTACCATGTTTAGAAATTGTCTGGAAATTCCTGACACACTGACTAGTAAACACAAGATACTGAAAACACCACCCACTAGCTTTTCAGAATTATTTTCTGTAACCAGACTAGCTAATGTTGGCCATAACCTCTCTGAATCCGAGCACCTACACTTGACACAAGGCGACATACTGCTGCCAGGCAGCACACTGTATCCCCCAACTCTGGGACACTGGTCACTTATTGCTAGTCTATTCCACCCTTCTCTGCTAGTCTAAATGGCTGGCTCTATCTTTCCAAGACCTTAATTTTCTGCTGTATAATTGAAATGGTGACTTCCAGGTTATTACTAGGGCTATGAAACTGGGAATCCACAAAGACAAAAGCCTCACATACTACAACTTCAAGGTGCAACCAAGAACCAACAGTTGGCAAGTGCAACTGTCAGTGTGCTCTGTGACTGGGGTGCAGAAGGGAACTGCTGCAATTTCAACGTCCCAGGTGTGAGACTGAGCACATAAGGATACCTGCTTGCAAAATACTGCTAAATGCATCTTGTCAAGCACAATGCTACTCTTCCTAGAGGAAGATCCACAGCTGCTGGGAAGTGTCATCTCCTAGCTGTCACTGTTACTAGCTTCAGTGGAGCTAAGACACTTCACAGTAGCTCCTGATCTGCCCCAAAGAGGGAGGACAAGGAGGAGGGGAAGAGCTGCCTACCATCTAAATGGCTGTTTCTTCTCCCACTCACACCAAAAGCAAGTTTGAAATCTCCTTGGCCATGGGACTGCCTTCTGGAGCAAATTCAACTGCTTCATGTAAGAATCCTGAAAGCTATCTCAGTATTTGGGCTATAATTATAGATAGTTACACTCCTTTCTGGGTGCTGCAGTTGACCTGTAAGTTGGAGAGGGCTCAGACAAACTTTTGACAACTGCCCTCTAACAGGGCTGAAGGTAAAGGGCTGAACACTGGTATTCATATGTCAGGGGATACATAAAAAACTGTAGATTAAGCAAACACAGTACAACTAAAACCATTAATTCCTTAAGCCACATTGTTTTATAATTTTATTAAGCAGACATGTTGGGGTTTTTTCCAAATTGTACAGACATGCTGGATTCCCTATATTCCCTAACGTAACATATAAAACACCACATTGGGTAGTTTGACACATTTTTGCTTATAGACAGTTTCAAAATTCCAGAGATAAAGACTACAGAAAACTGAGACTTGCTGAACACCAATTCCAATATTAACAGTTTCCTGAATTTTCCTGCCTTATGAGAAGAAATTTACTATAGTCTGTTTAATAAAAGACTCCATATGGCAAAAACACCCTCCCAAGCACTCAGAAACAGAAGCAGAGATGCGAAAGAGTATGAAGACAAGTCAATAGAACAATAAAAAAAAATATCTAATAACCTACTTTTTTTGAACTTCAGTGCTAGTAAGACAACCATTTACACTTTGCACATAAGTCTCAGAGCCCAGTGGTTTCCATGAAAAAGAACAAACAACTAGTCCCAAGATAAAACAAAGCTTGAATAGATTCACCTCCTCCACCTCAGTTCTCCCACCTGTACCAAACTTACCTTGAAACTTTCTGTTCCCCTTGTAGTCTAGGAGAGTGAGTAGTAACAACACACAGATGTAATCATGGAAGAACTAATAAGCTTCAGCTCCAATCTTAGACTTCTGATTAGTCCTATGTAACCTTCAATATTTAAACAGGAGCTATTTCTTCTCGTGCATTCCATAAAGTCCCTTCCAGAACAATCCCCACGGTTACTGCCCAAACTGAAGTTCAGCTGGAAGCTTCTAATGAAATCTCAAGCTTCATCAAGCCCAGGAGGCACTTAGTCTGAACCAGAGCCATGTGTCCCCAGTGTATCTCTGCAATCAGCACATTAATGTATACCCTGTAAAACTATTGTGCTTTTTTGGAGCTTGGTTACAAATATTTACTTCTCATCTATATGAATTTCTGTTGTAGGTACCTCTTACAGAAAAAGGCTGAGTAGAAGACGACACACTCAAGTCTCAATTTGTTCCTAGTCTTTAGAAAACTGTGACAATCAATACATACATCAAGGACTAAGTTTTCGTGTTCTACTCAAAGCAGGCTTGCTGACAAATCACGTTGGACTGCCAGCAAAAGATGGCCATACAAGTCTTTGGCACACCACGTTCGCTATGCCATGTCTACAACATTGGGAAAACTGACAGCACTAATAGGCAAAGCAGCCTAACATTTATCCATGTTTAAAACCTCATTTCATCACTTTTCCCTTTCCCAAGTAATTTTGGATCAACTTCCAAATTTCTCACAAAGACTGTCGCAGACTTGGGGCTTTCTTCAAGCCATGCAGAAAAAGCTTATTTGCTCAATTAAAAAAAACACTGTTTTGTCAACATTTTTTAACAACTGTTAAGTCAAAAAGCTTTTATATCCATCTGCTTTTGCAAAAAGACTGAAAATTACCAAGCTGTCAGAAATGGGGTTTTTTCAGCCCTATAGCATTTTTTCAAGTCTGGCAGTATTAAGCCTGTATAAAGCTGCAGCTTGCCCATTCTCTGAACTGACAGGTTAGAATCTGACAAACCAATTTCCTGAAGTTACCATCTGCCCTGATCATTCTTGTACCCAACACTGAGTAGCATTTCCTCACACTTGCTGTTTTCAGTGGCTATCAAGATGGACTAAGGAAATGAGGACCACCTCATGCATGTCTGCACTCATATCAAATTTCTGATTGATTGTGCATCAGAGAAAAACTGAGAGTTCATTCAGAAACAGATTCATGTACCATAAATCAGAGTCTGAGCATAAAGCTAACATTCTTAGTGACATCTTTCTATTCCCTTGTGCATTCAGGTCACTTAAAATTCCTCCAAAGACCCAGAGAGACTTCATTTAGCTATGTGTTCTTTTGCCTTCATACATGGATAGTAATACATGGCTGTAAGTCAGCAGGAAAATTCTTAAACATCTATTTTAAGTGTTTTGGTACACATGTCAGAGCTTCAAAAATGCAATAAAATTTTACAATAATATAAGAAATAATTCATATTATATCAATGCATACAATTAAACCCCATTACATGCATGCACAGTTTCAGGTACAAAATTACTGAGGACAATAACATGCATTTCTATTTACACAATTGCTTTAAATAGCTCTTGTCATATTCTGTTTATATTACTCAGCAAGTCTGTCAGTTTAGTGTAATTTTAAAATAGCAATTCATATAAATTGTACCTATTTTTACTGAAGACTAAGGGAAGATATGGGACAGATATTCCAACTCTTGCACATAGTTAGGCAAGTGTTAGTTGCTAATTATTCACCTGACCACCATTCTGAAAGTGGGAAGTTTTTGGTTTCATGGAAATATGGATTATTGTTCTTGCCAATGAGTACAGGCTAAACTCCTATCACATAACATTAAGAAAAATAATCATCAACCTATAACCATCACATGCAACATTAAGCATCATAGAGAACTGTCAGCAAAACAGAAAGTTCCTACAGAGCAAGGCTACGTTACCTGTAATCAGAGTTGCACATAGCTCTTCAAAACTGACACCAACACAAAAGTATCTGGAGAGTGAACAGTTCAATTTGCAAACACTTGAGCACCATCCCTATTCCCAAGGAGTTCTCTGACCACTTCACTAGCAGAACATGTAGAGAAGACAACAACTCTTTTCTTAAGCAGCTGTCATACCTCTCCTTTCTCTTCTGTTTTACAACCAAGACTATGTTGTGACAAGACTGGTTAGCTCCATTTCTAGGTTAAGTAATTCAATAATGTAATTTTTCCCCATACTCCAAACTTTCATCTGGGTGATAGGATGAATAATGTACAAGTTCTTCTTTGTTTAATCAAGTTTTGACAAAAATAGTAAGGTCTCATTATGCAGAAACCAAATAACAGTACATCATTCTAGGCAAGTCTTCAGAAAAGACAGCATTTAAAAGTTCAGCTATATTATTCTGGCTGAACTATCACATTTGTCTTATTCACACCCTTAATATGGCTGGAGTCATAAGCTTGTTCTCAGAAACCTCCTGAGAACACAATTTTCAGTTTTAGGAAGCAAAAGGCAGGAGAAACTAATAATGAAAAGTTCCTCCAAATACACAAGGAGCAAAGTACAAAACCTGAACAGAAAGGCTCAATTCCAGATGATAGATTTTTTTTTAACAGAGATCATAAATGATCATTCCTTTTATTGTTACAGAACTCCCTTGTAAACACTGAATCCAGGTAGGATACACAAAAACATCCAAATGGAAGTCATTCTAGGAAGCTGTTCCTGTGACTTGACTGCTAGAACCATGCCTTCAGCTCATTTGAAGTAAGATATCAATAGTGCCACATCAGGCACTTCCACACAGCAGTTATCTTCCATCCAGATAACAATGCACATAATTGAGCACAGAGTTTGCTCACAGTAAGTAACATCTGCTGATGAAAGAAATGTCTGCCTCAGCTCACTAAAATGCCTTTATGCTTTAATAAGATGTTTCTACAAGGTTGTAATTTTTTAGCTTTGAATAAATTGACCTTCCTATCACACCTTCTCCTCCCTCTCCCACATGGATTCAGACTAAGTAAGGACACAAAATACATACAACCTACAGTCTAGATTGACATCCAGAACGGAAAGGTTCTCCTTGCATGACTCTATCCATGGGACAAATGTGTAGCTACAGACTGAGCTCTTGCCATCACTTCTGCACATCCACAACAAGAAAGAGCTTGAAGTATAAACTTCAACAGTCAGTATAAAGCATGGCATATTTGTTGACCTCTGTTTGGAACCAGGCCAAGGAATAGAGCTGGAATTCAGTGTTGTCCACAGAAAATACAGTCCCTGTTGCTATTTTGAAGTCAGGAGCTAAACTCACCGTCCCATTTCTTGGTGATACCCGATGACAAGAGAGGGCAATGTGTGGAAGCTGAGGCATAGGAAGTTTCATGTAAACACAAGGAGGAAATTTTTCATTGTGAGAATGACAGAACACTGGAACAGGTGAACAGGTGTGAGGGGGAGGTGGGGGGAGGTATGGAGTCTCCTTCTCCAGAGATATTCGAAACCCACCTGGATGCATTCTTGTGTGATGTGATCTAGGTGATCCTGCTCTGGCAGGGGGGTTGGACTAGATGATCTTTTGAGGTCCCTTCCAGCCCAAGACTTTCTGTGATTCTGTGATACCCCAAACCTTTCCAGTTAATGTAAGGTCCTTTCTTACATCCCCCAAGAAAATTTATCCAAAGAGTCATCAGAAATACTAGATTACATACTCCACCACTAAGGGCCTGTAGCAAATCTGCCTGGAAGCTCCAGGAAAGCAAGCACAAATGGAAACACAAATTCAAACAGCATGAATGGCTGGAGGGCTAGCACTGATGGTAAGATCAGTTAGCTGACCCATACATATGGAGCAGCTTCACACATCTTGATTTGTCTTTTCTGAAAATAAAAAAAGTGAAAAAAGACAGAAGAGCTGACATTTTCTGAACATAGACTGATTTTTTTCTGGATTTGAGCTTAAGAAGTTTAAGGTTTGTACTTGACACAGCAACTAATAAATTCTGTGACATAGAGCAAATCAGTTTCACACCTTTGTCTTCCTCACACACACAGAATTGTTTGTAGCTGGTATGTTTTTCAGAAAGAATTTGTCTCAATATGCCTACATACCATGTCCCAGTAAGATCAGGTCACCATCAAGCTCTAACATCTATTTGAGCCTTAAGGAACTCTAACACTATTTTCATTCAAATTCATTTTTAGTTTGAGTTGTTGAAGCCTACTGATATCTACAGAACTGAAAGAAAATACAAATTTGCTTCTTGAGAAACACCTGAAGTTTTATGAGCTTAGAGTGGCATGAAATCCCCAACCTACAGTGGGCTGTATAATTTATTTAATTTGTACATATGTTTAAGTATGTTTCTGCTGGTTTTTGCAGTTTAAACAGTTTCATTAAAACACACCAAAAGTTATTATCCCTTTGAAATGTTTCATAATTACTCTTTAGATGTAAAAGGACTTACTCATCACATGTAATGATTTTAGTAAAGATGTATTTCTGTAAATTAGGAAATACTTTTAAGTGTTCATTTGAAACATTTCTTTTATTCCCTTAGTATCACATTTACAGAGTAATCATACCTATAATAAACAATCCCACTAGAACAGACACTTGGACAGGTTATAGGTAATTTTCATGTCAGAGACCCTTAATCTTTTATGGAATCTGCGTCAGAAATCCCTGTGAGGTTAAGCAAGTGCCATAACACTAGTTTTAAAGGCAAATAAGCTAAAATACCAAGTTCCACCCTGGTTATCCCAGTCACATGCCTTGAACAGGATAGAAGACCCTGTTCCAGAGCTACAGGTTTTAGTCTTAAAATGGTGCTTGTACAATCTCTGACCTTCAAGGCATCTCAACAGTTTGGAAGGTTTCTGATTTTAACTCTTTAAATATTTCAGAAACACCATGGGCATAGAGCCTTTACATCATAACCCAGGATGCTAGACTTCATGCATTCAGTAGAAAAAGGTTACTGCAGAGAACTCCTTTAAGTGTTCAAAACTGCTTCTCCAGGCTGCGTGTAAATCTCTCCTCGTTTGAGTGAGAATTGAACAAATTCTGTTCAGTGATTTTACTTTTCAGATCAGGTTTTCTAACTAACTGCACTTTCTGAAGTTAGTAGCATGTTTTGCAGACAGTGTCTGCTTCTAGCAGTGATAACACCTCATGTTTAGAGTTACTACCAAGGAGACCAAGGTCACTGCTAGAACTTGTGTATCACACTGAGGGGTGCAGAAAGTGAAAGACTGCACCTGTGGTGAGGAGCGGACAGGACAGATGAGCCCAAACTGACCAACGAGGTATTCTAACCCATATATGTCATATCCAGTATATAAAGCTCAGGGGTCCAGAGGGTCTCTCTCTCTGGGTCGGGATCTCGCTTTCTGGATCTCACTCTAGGTCTCTGGAGGGTTCTTCCCCTTAGAGCACCAAGCAGGACTCTGTCTATATTGCCTTCAATCCTGATCGGTGTGTTTCTGAACCCGGTGCCAGAATCAGGCTCCTGAACACAGTTCCTGTCTGCTGCAGGGCCCAGTCTGGGACTATTCTTGTGCCAACTCCACAGCATCAGTGACGGTGATGTAATTACCGTTGGGGGGGATTGGGTTCGGTACTCGTTTTGTACATATTTGTATATATTTCATTATTATTATTTTCATTAAATTGTTCTAGTTTCCTTTTCTAATCACTAAGTCTCTCTCCCTTATTCCTTTTCTCTTCCCCTTTGGGGAGGGAGGGGGGTTAAAAGAGAGCATCTGTTATTGGTCTGAGCTGCCCTGACCCTAAACTATGACAAAATCTTAGTGAAATTCTTCAGAAATTATTCTCATTCCACCTGTCCCCTCCATGCAACTAAAAGGACTGTACATCAAAAGCATGCCGCAAATACAAAGGGAACAGGCAGCATAACAGGCCCATCAGCACCAGGAATATTCAAATCCAATTTGCTTAACTGTCAGAAATCAGCACTGATTCAAAAAACAAAAACAAACAAACAAACAAAAGACAAGATTAAAGCATTAATTTTTATTTCCACTCAGATTCTGTGAAAGAATAAGAAAGAGGCAAGGTGGCAATTAATGAAAAAAAACCCTGAGAAGCAACACTGCATAAAATACACTAATTAGGCAAGTGATTCGCCTCTTATCACTCTACCTTTGAACAAACACTACACACAAAGCCTCACACTGTTAGCCGTGGACATACAAGAGAAGACGTTTCAGATGCCATCAATCTCCTCATTCCCTGTTATAACTCAGAGTTTCTAAACATTTGCCCTGCTACTTTTTTTCCTTCTTTGAGGGAGTATGAGCAGCAATGCAAAATTCTCACACCTCTCCATCAGTGCAACACTGTTTCTACTTTTTTTTTTAAAAAAAAAGAAAAAAAGAAAAATCAGTCAATAAATATCAGTATAATAGAGCAAGTCCTCAGTGACACAGTCAAGGAAATTCAATTAGTGAATTTCTGCAGCTACTTTTGTTGCAGAGATTCATTTCTCTCTGCATGTGGAATAGTTTCACACCTCAAAAACACATTAGCCAATGAAAATCAAATCCTAAAAAAAACCTTGCCCACCTCCATATGCTCCCAGTCAGACTGCCAACTCCAGCTGAACAAGCACAATTCCTTTATAAGTCAGAGACCAACACCTTTGCAGTTGCAGGATCTGAAGCAATTATATATATATATGGGTCTGTCTCTTAGCTAGAAAGCATTCTTTAGAAAGACAGGCAGATTGCTTTGATTAGTATTTGTCTAACAGATTAGAGTCTTTCTGCTTTTCCTTGGTCAGCTAAAACCAAAAGCCCTCAGCTACAGCAAGACTACTTTACAGTAGGCTGAAGAGTCCTACTGATAATTTCAGTCAGTCTTGTCTACATAATTTATACAATGAAAGCCTGAAGCTGTTACAAAGCTTTGCTTAGTCGTGAAGGCAATTCAACAAAACAGCAAAATCTAGTAATCATTTTGTCAGACAATTTTAATAACTCAAAACATTAGTTTTTGTCTATTGATTACTACTGCTCCTAACAGTAGCAAAGGCAATATTTTTAAGCAATAGACATAATTCAGCATTTCTTCCTTAGTGAACAAATACTTTATTACTTTAAAAATTTTCTAATTAGACAAAAATTAAAAATGAAACAAAACAGCAGCTAGAATGATCACGTTTAGAGTGGAAAACTTATCCCAAAAGTTAAAGCTCCTTTCCCATGCAGTTGACAAGGCATTCAAGAAGGATAGAAGGCAAACTGTGTAAATCCAATTTAAGATTTTAGTCCTTGAAAGAGATGAGACTTCAACAGTAGTTACTTACAGGCTGTTTTAGCCAAAGTAAATGCTACTTCATTTATTAGAACATAGTTATTAATTAAACAGGACTCTACTATTAGTACAGTATTGATGAACTTCCACTTTTTAAATGCTAACTTGGAAAGACATTGTTAACAAGTGACAAAATCTAAACCGCCATCTAGTTTTAGGATAGTTTATCTCAGAAACAATGAAGTTTTCAACCTCCTCTGAAGTTAAGATGCAGGTTTCCCTTCACATACCCTTCCCCACATGCAGAAGTTTCATATTAATTTCCTACCATCACAATGAGAGGACAAACTTACATGTGTATCAGATATGTAAGAAAATCAATATCTTCTAACTTCACCATTACTAAAAAAGGCAAAGGCTGGAAAAATGGACTGTACTAGGTAGAACTCTTTGCTGTTTTAATGATGAAAGCACTCAGACATACACTACTGCTGCAGAAGCACCATATAGCTTTAGAGCACAAGTCCAACTGCACTATTTAAATAGTACATTAAATGCTTCCATTTTAATGTGTAGTTCTAAGTTTGAGGACCATTGCTGTAGACTGAAGACAAATTCAGAAACATTCAACCACTTTGTTCATTTATTAATTTGTTAAATAAGCAATGCCTTATCTGCTTATTTTCTTAGGTGGCTTTTCTGTCTCCAAATCTTCAGGCCAGTAATTACATACCACTCTGGGGTCGGAGACAAGCGTGAATCGCTAGGAGTAGAGGAAAGGGAGGGCTAAACCTACTGGTTCCATAGATCTAGCAGCTTCTGCTTGTCTGTCTAGTCACACTATAGACTTGACTTCTTTCTCCAAGGTGATATTTATGAACAGCCTACCCTTTACAATTCCACCAGTTTTCCATATGTTGTTTCTGACTTAACCATTTTTATCTATAAATTTATTGTAGAGATTAAGATAGTGGGGTTTCACATACCAAAAAGCATTCCTATTTTACACTCTTTCCTTCTCCTGGTACTGTTGGATAACCTTGCTGACAAGGCTTAATCTGAAGGGGGATGTTTGCTTGTTTCAGTATATATTCTTCTCAGGATTAGGAAAACTAAACAATAATATAAATCATGCAACAAAAAGAATTTAACTTTAAGAAAGGGATACACCAGAACTCACTATTGCTGCCTATGTTCTGTGGCTAGAAGAATATGCACACAAATTGCACAAACAAGCCTGCCTTGCAGGCATTGTTCTGTCTTCTCATGAAAGCTGACAACAGCTTGTTAACATTAATTGGGCAGAATCTAAAGAATGTTGCATAACTATCAAGTGTTAAAGCAAACAGCTCCCAAATTCTAAATTAAGGCTATGGATCAATGGTCACATACTGTGCTATATAGTCTTCCCTCATACTAAACATTTCCAACTTCTCCTTAATTCTTAAATCCCTCATTTCAACAGTGCTTTCTCATATGTCATGTATATTATTCCAGATGGTTTTACCAGTCCTTTGTCATCTTACATGGACTGTCACCAAGTGTTGACATCACTAGGGAGAACAAGGCCTTCTGCACTATCCTGGGCTATTCAAGCAAAGATCTCCTCAGAAGACTGAATTTCACATATTAAGGCATTTATCATAGATTTATTTAGACAAATTACATTACTAATTTAGAAGTCTCATGCTGTTGATCTGGTACATGACAATAACTGTAGAAACTGTTTTACTAAAATCTTCACACATGTCCAAATGCCCAGTATCTTACAGTTGACCTTCAGGCTGCTACCAGTTACACCACAAACATGCCACAGCAGGGCATTGAACTCCAACAAAGGCTAAGCCTTCTTCTCTTGCCATTGACTGGCCATTAACTGGTTTTTCAGCTGTGAAGATCTCAATCTGTAGCAGTGAGGAGCATTGTGCTACTGACCTCTGGCAAGTGAAAACTGCAGGGTCAAATCACTGCCTATGTAGTATCAAGGAAAGGCATAATTACAGCATGAGGTAAGATTTGCTCTTGCAAAGATACTGGTTACCCGTGTTCTTTCCCTAAAACCAAAATATTATCCTTTAGAGTACACCCTATCTGAAACTGTTTCAACAGTTTCCTCCTTCAGAGTACCAGTCTTGCTTAATTTTAAACATTCCTAACAGACAGCTACACTGAAGTTTTCCAAAGGCCAAGGTTTGCATGTTTATTAGAAATGCTAGTTCTCTTTTCAGACAATACCCAGTAGTTACCAGTTTCTATGCAAATATTCAATTTGTTTCCCTTGGAATTGTAAATATATATATTTAATATACCATGAAAGATCAAACTCCAGTTTTTATCCCTTCAATTCTGCTTTCCTAAGAACAGCATCAGATCCCAGCAAATCATATAGATTACTTTTTTTTTGAATGCAGTTAATATCAATTTAGCTTGCCTTCCACATGGTCTTATAAACTCAGCATATGAGACTGAAGTCTAGTCAAAATTATATTCTTGGATAAAAAGAATGACTTGAGAATTTGAAAGAGATTACTTGTATTTCTAGGAGAAAGCTGATGGCATTTAATATCACAAGCATTTTTCAAAATGGTACAAGTTGTTGCCTACCATCCAGCAGATGACTGTTAATGTAAGAACTGTGCTAAACTGTCCAAAGGCCTTCTTTGCTTTTAAGCTCAGTTGTTTGACGTTGTGCATCTGCAAGTTCAAGCTTTTCCTGCAAGTGTGCACAAGCTGTAACATGAATCATCATATGTCTACTTAAGGCAGCAGTTTATTTATATCTAATGTTAAAACTGAACAGATACCATGAAGTGGAGCTCTTCAACCTTGACTTCCCTGAAGCAGCCATCCAGGAAGTAAAACTCCCCCTCCAAGGGTTTCCCTGGTAACTAATGGGGCAGACATAGCTGGTTTGGCTGCTCACTCAACATTTCCAAATGCCAAAACCCACACTTACTAAGGGCTACTGTCCTACAACACATCCCGATTTACAGAATCATTGTTAAATAAAAACTCAGAGATCCCATAAAAATAGTAATATTAGTGACAAAAATAGCTCATGTTTTTAACATCCTCACTTCATTCTACATAGGAAGACCTAAATATATTTTCTGTAGCACAGCATTCCTGATTTAGCACAATTACACTCCATATGCATAAATAGTAACGTTCTTGATACAAACAGATTTTTCTAAGACTCTTCAGTAGTGCACAGCTGCTTAGGCCCCCTGCATCAGAAATAGTTTGCCATACATCATTACCACAGTGTAGTAGGTTTCCAGAATCACCCCTCAAGTAGCAAGCGTTTCCTGAAAGAGAAGATTTGGACCCTGTACTGTGATGCCAACCTGATGTTGGTCAATTCAAAGCAGCAGTGCAAGATCAGTTTATGATTTGCCACAGAAATGTTTCTAGCAATTCTACAGCTAATAATGGAATCCTGCACATACCTGAACACCATTTCAGCTTTGTTCCAACTGCTGCCAAAAATGCCACAGGTGAAAATGAAGTTAGCATCTCTCAGCCCAGCTGCTGTTAGAAGCAGCACAGAGGGATCTAACAGGTTTTACTATCCTAACCCAGATTGTTGTGAGGAACACTCTCGTAGGATATCTGTTGAAGAGTTATGTATCACCTAATCATTCCCATCCCATCCAGTTACAGCAAAAGCACAACAGATTAGTCAGCTTCAAACCTCTAAAAACACAGCACATGGGTCCTTCAAGGGAGGGATCATGAATATATTCAAGGAACAATTGAGTTGGACAAGCTTTGCATTAAACAGAAGCATCTCCTGCTCTGAGCTAATCATTTTGCCTGAAGAGTGCAGAGGTACTTGCACTCTCTCAGTGTGACAGCTCCACAGCTCTCAGTGACAGCTCCACAAAAGGTCTCCCTCAAAGTCACATCCTTCTTCAGGAGCAGCCACCCACTCCAGCACTGGGTCATCCATAGGCAGGACTGTTCCCAACCATTAATCTCTAAAGGCAGAAAGGGCTCATCACAGACTGAAGGGGAAAAGTTATTGCAGTGTGCCTCTCCACATTATTGCAGAAGCACCGAGGGGCTTAGCCTTGGACAGAGACAGGTCTGACATAGAGCTGGAGCTTCTTACTGGAGCCACACCAGTAACCCCCTCCCTCACTAGCAAAATCCCACCAGGCACAAACTCAATACAATAGTCTATAAGTATTCGACAATAAAAGAAGCAAAGCAAACACAAGCCAGCTACAATGATTAATGAATCAAGAGAATCTGTAACTAGAGGAGCAATTTTTGCAACACAGTCATGATGGACCATTTAAATAATCCTTTAATAAGATCTGTATAGGAAAAGGGGAGCAAAATACCAGCAAATTCCATGCAGTCTGAGCAGATTGAGTAGGGGTTTACTGGGTTTGGACTTCCCCTCAGAGCAGTCTTGAACTTCTTTGCTTCCTAGCTCTCCAGGATGACCACATAGACCCAGAAAGTAATTGGGAAAGCAAGGGTTAGTCGAGCACATCTTTTATTACCACTTGAACTCAGCCCAAGGATCTAGCATACCCTACAATAAGAGGACATGCTGCTGCTTAAACTGGCGTTTACTGGGCTTTCAAGTTCTTTTGCCAACAAAATACAATCATGATAATTTCAGGCAAGTGTCTAATAGTCCTGTGAGAGCACACTACTCTGGTCTTTATTTCCATCCTAGACACAGAAGATACAGCAGCTTACCCACTTCCTAGCTTCTCTTATACCTGAGAGATTTTAGGGGGAAGCCTAACAAACATAAGTGCCTTCTACAAGAAGGAGATTAAATACATCAGAACTACATAAATAGTTTTATGCAGTATCTGAGAGATGTACTAATTCCAGTCACACCAGTGACAGCCTTTAGAGGTCTTAAATACTATGCTTCCTAGAAAATCCATCAAACTATTCCATAGTTGTCATACAACAAAAATAACTAATCCAGCAATATACAGTTTTTAACCTAGTAAAGTAAAACTCATAGTCAAGAGCCACTGATAAAAAGAAACTGTATAATGAGAATCTCCTGTATCACTAGTCCTGTTGTTCCAGACAACTATGCAATATAGCTGCTTCTCTAGAAGTTCCACACTATAACCAGCTGGTTTTGTGCCACTTGACCATGAAAAAATAGTTCCACAGTCAAACTTAGGTAGGAGTCTTCCAACTTGCCAGCAGATGTGTCTGAATACTTGTTATCATCTGCATGCTCTGAGGCCATCTTTTAGAACTTGCCTTCAGTACATCTCTTCCATTTTCAGTGTTATCCCTAATGGTTTACAATCCAGAATTCATTTTTCTAGGCTAAACATTGCAAACAATAACGTCTTCTGTTCATTAATTGGATCTGTTCCCTATATCTTAGGAACGTTCTCCTCATTTATTCTTATTCTACTTCAACTCTTCCAAGTAGTTAAACAAAACTTATATACCACATTCAGGATTAGAATCTCCAAGAGCTTAATACAACTGCAGTAATTCTTTTCACTCTATTTCAGAAGCATCACATTCACAATCAGCAAGACAATTAATTGTCATCCAACTTCTATATCATACTGAGTGCTTTAGAAGCAGAAATATTCAAATTAAGCTCAATTTTCCTCAAGTTCTTAAACTTCCATTGAAAAACTGGATCATGAGACATATTCCCATCTAAATAATAAATCACATCACTTGTTTCTTTTAGAAAATTTCTCTACATATATGCCTGCAGACCTCCAGCTCAAAAAGACCTTGTCCATCTCCCTCAGTAGACAGATGTAGTGACAGTAACCCTGGTGCAGAACTAAGTTGTTTTCATCAACAGCACAGCTGTCCTAGGCTCACTACATAGCCAACTGGCACATTAAGTGGGCAGTATGACAACACTTAGTCCTGTGGGACAGGAGAATGTGCTGGCTGACATGGTAAAACATAACTGTAACATGTTGGACCTAGTGGGGGGAAAATAAACAGCTTTCTTTCATAGACAGGCAGTAACAAATAATTATTCATTATTAAAATAAAGGGCTAGTGGCACAGTCTTAGTTTCTGTCCATGGTAAAGTTTGCATGTCCTGAAAATAATTATCATTGTTCTCAAAAAAAAAAAAGGTTTAATACTTAGTTAATATATGATTAGTAACTTATAACAATCAAGAAGTATTTTCCACAAATAAAAGACAGAAGTATGACTATGCCTACAGCCAATCCTACTGTTCTTATTAAATGGTTGGCATATCAGTTTCACAGCAGAAAAAAAAACCAACACACCACTAAAAAACAACACATTGACAGATCTTCTATCTCAGGTAGCTGTGTCCCTGTCTAAGGATATAAGCATCTCTATCCATTGCCTATGCAAGGAAATGGTCTGGTAGTTCAGCATCTCAATCTGGTCCCTGAGGCACAGCTGTCTTGCAATACAGTAGTCCAGTGACTTCCATTCCTGGATCTCTAACAGAAATAGACCACTACCAGGACCACTGTTAACATCAAGTACAAAAGCCTATCAACAAGCATCAGAGGAAAAGTCTACCTTTGGTAGGCCTGATGACTGCACTTGCTATTCTCTGATGGCAGAACTGAGGGAAAACAAATAATAATGTGGTCTGTATGCTTCAGAACCATGATTCTGCTTATCACTAAATTAATTAAAGATGCTGAAGCCAGACAATATCGTATCTGTAAATGCAAGGTACACCTGTATCCAATGAGAAAGGAACCCCCACTGTAAGAGAAGGTAGTTTTAAATTTGCCAGTTAAAACTTGAATGAATCAAGGAAGCAGAATACAAGCTAGACCAGTTGCATGTGGAATAGAATTTCTCAAGCTAAGTAAAACTTCTTACTAAGTCACAAGCAGATACTATAGTATCCACCCATGTTGCTAGAAAAAAAAAAAAAAGTAGCAGTTGATAAACAGTGACAAAGGAACCTATTTCCACTATGTATCCACTTGTGTAACACTAAAACTTACCAATTAATGTCAGACAAAAATTTGGACAGAAAACTTTGAGATTACACTTTCTGCTAGTCTTTTGTTCAGTGCACAGCTTCGCTGCAGCTTATCCTGAACAAATAAGGGCCTTTGGAAGATTTTAAAAAAATAAATTATACACAGCCATGAGACAGAGGACTACAGGAATGCCAGCCGTTTCCTCAGTTTGGATGCCCTGAGTCTGATAGACCACAATATATATATGCATTAAGTTAATTCTGGAAGTGAGGGCAAGTGCTGAAATCAAAACACCACAAACTCATCTATTTCATACAGGGAAGACTCAAAGCATACCAACCTGTAAATGAGCTACCAAAACTTCAGAATGTGTTTCCAGACAGTTTTACTAGACAGTTTTAAGCAGTCAAGATGTAATCAGAGTTGACAGGACTTAGAGGTTATACTGGCTAAAAATCTAATGCAATGAATGTATCAAAATGGACAGTGTCAAATACATTAAAGACTTGTTCAGATTTCAGATGTCTAGATACAGGATCTGTAAAGACAACAATTTCATCCCTCCAGAATTTTTATACAAGCAGTTCAGTGAAAAATATTTATTTACAAATCACTGGGTCAGCATTCCAGTTGGTGAAAGGTACAGTCACCATAAAAGTTAGCTGCAGACATTGCTCATGTTCCCGAAGATGTACCAAGTGAAAATGTAAAATGATATAATTATACTAAAAAGTTCTAAAATGATAACAGGATAGTTTTTTTCCCTCTAAATTTTCAATGGCATACTTTCAACAAAGACACAGCAAATACAGATAAGAAGATACAGTGAATAACATAGCTTCCACAAACTGACCAGATTTCTTTTCTGCAACTCCAAACTCCACTCTGGTACTGATCCAGACAGTAAGAGACCAGAATGGATTGGCTTTGACAAATATATGCTATTCAACATATGCTGGCAGGAAATGTTTACATCATTCAACCACAACTCTGGCAGGACTGCTTAACATCTTATTAGCTACATTCACAGTGTAGACTGACACAAGGTAAAACAGAACACAGGGGAACAACTTGGATTAGATTGTTCTAATTGGAACTAACTATTTTTAACACTTGGGTATCAAATGGTCAAGCAGATGAAGTTCTCTAACTGATCACCCCTTCCTCTCTGCATCATCATCCTCTCTCTGAGGCAGCAAATTGCCTATCAGCCTCCAAACTTTTTTTTTCTAAAAATGAGTCACAAACTATACTACTTTAAAAATAGTCAGCCAGCTGCATTAGTCTATTAGCCTTAAAAAGCAGGGCTGAAGACTTCAACATAATTCTTGCCTAGTCTGCAGAGACAATTAAGATATGAAGATGCTTCGATTGTCCAGTGGTGAGTATGCCACATTAACAGCAAGCACTATCCCTGCTTCACTAAAGGCACTCTGCCTGAGGGGTGCAAACCTATGACCTCCCACCAGTTCATCTACTGCTTTATATACAACTCCCCTATTCCTACCTTCATTATCCAAAAAGGTGGTCTATTGTGAAAACTCACTGCAGCACCAAGTACAAGACGACCCTAACAACAGCAGATTCCAGATGTTCAGAACTCTAGTCTTCTCAGCAAAGCAGAATGTAAAATGCTGACAGGCCATTTCAGTACCAGGACTCCAACATCATCAGCAAGTGACCTAAGGCCTCTGTACCACAAAATTCAATGAACTGGCTACAGGTGCTATCTTGAAATAGGAAGTACTTAAGGTTAATGGCTGGCTGTATCTGCTGACAGCATTTCAAAAAAACCCATGTATAATGTACGATAAGCAGTGTTCAGATGAAGACAAAAATAGCTCTATACCAAAGAAGCTGGTTCCTTATTTGCCTCCAAGGGCAAGTGAACATGCTGGCCTTGCATGTAAGCAAATTACTTTCTTTTAAAAAGATGTTTCATCAATTCTCCTGCAGACAAACATCTGACAACATCAATATTCATTGCAAAATACATACACAGGAAATGCTCCTTAGCCACAAGGGTGTAGCAACTTATTTCAGTTAAAGGTCTATCTTTGAAAAAAATACTTTCCTTTATTACACTGGATAGATGAAATCACTTGCTGAGACTCCAAAAGACAGTTCTGTATTTGATGAAGCTATTTTTTTAGGTGACAAGGTGATTTCAGTGTGAGATCTCCTCATGAGATCAGGAAAAGGAGGTACCAGAGCTCTGGCCATTTACATGGCAGACCATTTGGTGAGAACGGCAAACAGGCAATCCCAGTCCTCTGGCCACTGTCTTAGGAAGAATCGGATTCAGGATCTGAAAGTGTTTTGGGATTTAAGATAAATACTGGTGAGAATTGTGGCGAAAAGAGACTGGAGTGTGAGGTTTATGCAAATTATTTATTTGAACTCACAGGTTTAACTGTAATGACCAAGCAAACTAACTATTTGAAATCTAATACACCACTAAGTCAGGTTTAGTGGAAAAATGCACTATTACAATTTAAAAGCAAGAATACACTACAACATATTAGTAAGTGTTAGTTAATCACCCGTGCTTGCAAACTTAGAGCATGCTAAATATTCACTTACCACTCCAGGTAATGGCTCTCAATCTTAGGCAAAAGAAAGTCACCTTGGCCGATGTCCTGACCAAGGGGGAAGGGTCTCCATTCAGGTGAGCATTGGAGAGGCAGCTCCCAACGAATCAAACCAAAACCCAGCACTCTTATCCCCTGTTTTATGTGACTGATTATACAGTTTGAATACACAATGCTGTGGCTGAAACCCTGCAGGTGCTTGTGGCAAAACTATGCCTGGTAAGACTATGCCATCTGGATACACAAAAGGTGTCAGCTGAAACCACCACTGACACCCTCCAGCCTCTCCTTCTAATTTCTCAGGAAACCAAACAGTGGTTTGAATTGAGACTCAGGACATACTGACTGTCGAGGAATTTCAAGGCTCAGCTCATGTCTCCTTTCTTTCTGTGGTGCCGCACTGCCTTGTTTGGCCTGGGGCTTATTGACAGCTCAAGGCTAAACCACCTCCACAGCTCCCCGTGTGTCATCCCTGCATAGATAAGGCCACAGACAGGCAAATGAAGGCTGTGTCGCCTGCACAAACCCCATGAGTTGTCTGCATGCACCAGGTGATTGAAACTTGCTTATGAACTGTGAGCCAGAAAACCTGTACAAGAATCTGTCCAGAAAACAGACAAGAACAGAGTCAGCCAGACCTTTAGACTAAATTTAAACTCACAACTCAAGCCTGATGCTATGGAGAGTCAGATCCAGTTTTCAGCAGTCAGCAAGCTACAAAGGATTAGATATACAACTAGGTATCTTTTGTAAGAGTTATTAATTGTCAGGTCTTGGGATTCAGATAGATTGACATTTTGAGTATGTTATTCAAATGTAGTAATTCCTATTAAGGCTAAATGTAACTACTACCTATAGCTTCATGCTCCGGTAACAGCACCAGATATTACTTCACCTCTTGAATTAACACTGGTTATTTATTCAGCTTGAATAGAACATATCACTGTGAAAGCTGCTTCTGCATTACAGTGCTTCTTGGAACCTCTGGGAACCTTAGAACCCTGGGAACTTTACAGTTGGTAGATGGCAAGTACCTGGGCAATTATGGAGAAGCCCACAAAAAAAATCCCTCCCTAGAGTGCTTGACTGTCTCACAGAAGGAAGGAAACAGCCCGTGATACCACTAGTAAAATGACTCAAAGGTGCTAGCAGAACCAAAGCTGCAAAACATTATGCTAAGGGACAAAAGGAAAAATGAACAGTTTCTCCTCCCCCTCTACTCTGCACTGGTGAGACCCCACCTCGAGTACTGTGTCCAGTTTTGGACACCCCAGTTCAGA